>RXOD01006132.1:0-11168 GCA_005223375.1 Amoebophrya sp. AT5.2
GACCGATCCCCTAGGCATAGATCTGGGCAGCGGCGCCGGCCCCTGCGGTTGCGCTTTCATTCGCGCAACCACCGCCCGGGGGCACCGAACGACCGTGGCCGTGCTTCCTTCGCGGAAAGCGCAGCGGCCGCGACCAAGAACCAACGCGCAACCTCCGCCCGGCGGAGCCGTGCGGCCGTGAGTGTTTCGCGGAAAGCGTAACCCCACCGCCACCAAGGGCCACCGCAGTGCAAGCCACTGGGCGGCGCGTCGCGACTAGCTAGCGCCGGCGGGTCTGTATCGCCGCCCCTGCTTGTAGGCTGTGGCAAGTACGGGCCACGCGCACGCCTATGGAGTCGCGGAATTCACGGGGACACGCGTGGGGCTTCTTACATCGCGCGGCGGGCCGGCGGGGGGCGCCGATGCGGAACTGGCGAAGCGCCATCCGCTTCCATGTGGGCCTGTCTTTGGGTTCTTTGGACGATGGCAGCGCTCCCGGCGTTCGCGTAAGCCCAGAAGAGCGAGGACGCCGCACGACCGGCCACGCAGGCACCCACTTACTGGCAGTGCCAGCACGGGCGCGGCTTCCGGTTCCGTGGTGTGGGTAGGCGTAGGGGGACACGGAAAGCCGCGCCCGTATTGTCATGGAGATCCCGAGCCGTCCGACCTAATGGAAACGGTTTCGGTTGCCCTATATTTTGGAGAAAATCCACAAAACGCAAGCCACGAAGCCGCCAACCATCACAAACACCCGAACCAACGGCCAAAGCAATCAACGCCCGAGCACTTTCGCCCCAAACGCTTGCCACCATAAATCCCTGCCCCTCCCATACTCTGCAAGCGCTTGCTCTATGTCCTGTCCTACGTCGTGCCCTTTGACCTGCCCTATATCCTGCCCCATGTCCTACCCTTACCCTATATCCTGCCCTATGTCCTACCCTATATCTTGCCCCATGTCCTGCCCTATGTCCTGCCCTATGGCCTGCCCTGTAGCCCGCCCCAAATGGTTGCACCAAATGGCACCCCGAACACCCTCCCGAGAGGCCTCCGAGGCGTCCCTATATTCCCCGACCGCGCAGCCACTTGCGAACGCACTCAAAGGCAAAGAAACAAAATGAGAACCGCAAGCGAACGCCAAGCCGCACAAGCAAAAGCTTTGCCACCCAGAGCATCGGCAGAGTTTAGGCAGAAAATCGGACGGGTTGGGATCTTGTTAGAACACTCACAACGTCAAAGACAAAGGAACAGCCTAAGCATTTCGATGAAGATAGCCCAAGACACAACACGCCCACTGTGCTATCCCTGCCACATGAAAAAAGTCAAAGACTCAAGGCCAAGGCGGCCACCCCGCTAATATTGGCGCCATGGACTTGGGTCAGCATTGTGGTTTGGGGTCTGGCAGCAGTGGGCCACACGATCCGCGTACGCGTTTATGATCTATGCCAACACTCCGGCTCCCCCTCTCACTGCATTCCGTGATCGCCCCCGGCGCTCGTGGATTGAGTGGAGCGCTCCCGTCAACAATCGCAAACCACTACCAGCCCGAAAACGAGGCCCCGACAAGGTCCAAGCTGGGAGACCACCCCCAACCAGGATTTTGAGTCCGATCGGCCATCCAAGCACATGGCTACGGCCCAAGGTTCTGAACGCCTAAAAACCTCCGCAGCTTCCTTGCGACCTGTTCTATGCTACCGAGTGACGCGGCAGAACATGGGAGGAAAAGAGTCCCGCAACCCTTCTGGTCAAGTTCTGAGCTCATTGGCCCAGTCATGAAATTCATCGGCGGGACCGTTTGCATTTGGCGCCCCCTCTGAACTCCCATTCCCAGGCACCTGCGCCGGGATTTCGGGCTCTGGTTGTTCTGCCACTGGCGGAACATCCTTCGCACCTCCTTCGTCCTTCGAGGACTTTGGGTTGAAGTAAGATCAGAAGCAAGCGGCACCGCTGGACCGACCCCCCAGCGGAGCAGCGCCCATCTTTCGAATCTTCGAGGAAGGTCCTGCAACCTTCGACGACGTGTCCCGCTTCACGCCATCAATACCGCCGAGCCCCGAGCAGAAGTCGCGGAGTTTCCTCTCGAGTTCGACAGCGTCGACCGTCTTCGGCTTCTTTTTCGACGACAGACGAACCCCGCCCCCCTTCAACGATGAAAGGCCCCCAGTGCGTGGGCACATCTTCAAAGGATTTCACTGGTGAAGTCTCATCCACGACCAAGGAAGCGGATGCCCGTCCTCGTGCCTTCGTGCGGTTTCCGCAATCCAACCAAATGCGCCGAACTGGTACGAGAGTACCCCCGCCAAGTTCCTTGCTCGTCGCGATCTTCCGGAGCGGTTGGCTTTGTGTGAACTTTCACAGACAACCAAAGCGGCGCAAGCAACCAACTTTCACAGACTGCCATACTTACACAAGCAACCAAAGCGGCGCAAGTGTCGGATAGATGTTCGCCGCTTCCCGCAGCGCTGGCATGGACTCGGCTTGGCCTTCTTTCACTGTATTCGATTGAAGATATGGGCGACCACCATCCTGGCACAGTAGTCCCAAACTTTAGCGCCGACCCCGATGAGGTTAGCACGCAAAGAATCGCCCAGCGCTCTACTCCAGCGCTCGGCGCGTCCACTTTGTTGAGGCTCGTACGGTTCGGAGCAGAATGCAGCGGCGAGATGCCATACTGGTCACAGACCTCTTTCCAACTAGAGTCAGGACCCTTGTAACTAAATGGGCCAGAACGCGCCCGCTGCGCTTTGTTAGAACGTGCCCGCTGCGCTTTCCCTGCTTCTGCTATGAATTTCCTGAGCATAGCACCACGCTCGTCCTTCGTCTTAGTTGCATACGCTTCCAGTTCCACGCGCGTGGTATGTGTATCGATGACGCTCAAGAGCAACCTGCTTCCTTCCTGACTAGGTGGGAGAAGCCCCGCGAAATCCGCAGCAATCTGCTCCGGAAATTCGCTGGGAACAAATCGCGGAGGGCGTTCCGGCTTGTGCCGGGCCTGCCCGTCGGACTTCCCTGGCGCCGCGCGCACTCAACACAAGGGCAGCGCATCCCATCAGCTGAGAAGTGTGCCAACCGCTGGCGAAGCCGTAAGGCCGTTCCAGGGTTTGACCTGTTCGCGGTGAAGGCATTGCAAGCAGCAGCCTCATCCTCGAACGACACACGAACACAAGGCGCACCCGCCTCATGCGTAAAGCTGTGCAAACCTCCAGACGGGTCGCGAAGTTCGCGTCGGGAATTTTCGCCCCCTTTCGCCCCTGAGTGCAGTAGGTCCGTCAAGCCGCCACCATAGGCCGCAACCTGCTCGACCGACATCAAAGGAGTGCCGATCTTCGTGTAAAAGTGACCGACGCGCATACCCATGGACATGGTTGGAAGTATCCGGATCGGGCCGGGATCGAGCTGACCCCACCCGCCGCTCGTGCGGAGATTCGCCGTTTCGTCACTGATGAAAGCGAAGCGCGACCCCACGCCACTCATGTGGTGACTAAGACTAGCCCCAGCGTCTACCATTCAGGTGGACGGCGTTGGGTCTCCAGTCGTTGCCTGTGTCGAAAATACGACAGAAGACCGGAACGCCGTGCGAGCCGTTAGAGCAGTGCCAATGACCCCCGGAGTTGTACCCCGACCCCAGCCACGCTCGGAGACGACCACGCGCTTTCCCAGCAGTCGGATCAATCTTGATCGCTCGCGAGTCCCTGCGGAACTCACTCGCGACCGGAAACTTATCCCCGACATCAAACGCGAAACTTGCCCCGCAGATAGATTCACCAGCATCCATGAGCCCATCTTGATCGTCATCACTATCCACGTCCAAGCCACATAGTTCCGAGTTGCCACCACAATCAAGACGCGGAGACATATCCTGACCCGCTTCCTTCGACCAAGTTTCCAGCTCTGTAATAGTGGGCGCGCATGCGTTCCCAGTCACAGCGTGGGCAAACTTCCCGCGTACCCTAGAAAATCCCTCACGAACCACAGTCGGCCTCTCCTCATCGTCGAAAACCGCACCAGTATCCGACATCTCCACGCCCAGGATGGGCGCGGGGGTCTTCTCGTCTTCGCCTTGATTCTTTTCAGTCGTGTCAACACCGATCAGCGCGCAACGAGCCCCGGCCTCCTTCATCACCTTGGCCCGGAGTGCCTACCGTCGGAGCCTTGGGCGGATCCTTTTGCCAGCAGTTCTCCTCAGTGTGCCCCTGAACACCACCGCGGTCGCAAGTCTTAGCCGGTTTCTTCTTAGCCTGGGCCTGTTTCTTCTTGGGCTTCTCCTCGTTCTTTTTCAAAACAGCAGCCGCCTTGGCATTCGCCGAGGCATCCTTGTCACGCATGGGCTGCATTTCGCGCCCCAGACGTCCGGAGTGTAGTCGTCGGAGCTTGCTCCTCAGCACCTTCCCACCCCTTCAGAGCTTGCAGCCCTGCAAACTCCTTCAAGACCTTCCTGATCCGAGTCAGGTCAGTGGCCTGCTTTGTTTCCGAGCAGGGAAAAGGCAAGACCCACGCGCGTAGCCTCGACCCCGGTCAGGACCGAAGCAGCCAGGACGTCCTCGACGTCGCGCGTTCCCTGCAGCCCCTTACGGAACAGCGTTTCGATGCTGTCGATGTACTCGACCACATCAGAGCCCTTGCCTACAAGCCGACCAGGCGAGGCATCCCCCGGCGTTGAAAGATCTCGCCTCAATTTTTGCAAAGTAATGGCAGGCAGCAGCGAGAAAACCTCTTTCGTCAGTCGTTTTTTAATGCGTGCAAGCGTCCGAATTCGATCCCCGGGAAACGATTTTCAGCGAGCGATCCCTGAAAAACGGTTCTCAGTGACCGCCGAAAAGTGCGACGAGCCAGGCGACGGGGGAAAACGATGGCCACGGCGCTGCGATAGAGGGCGCGCCGACACCGATTGAGTGCCTTGCTTAGATGACCGACGACGAACGGCTTGCCGCTACTGCATCAAAATGAAAAAAATGCAAATGGAGCAAGAACAAACAGAGCCAGAACCGCCCTTGGGCCGATTCCTAGATCGCGCAAACGGATCAAATCCGAGAAGAATAAAGAAGCAGCAGAAGCGAGAGGGGTGCGAAACTTTCCGCCACAGTATGACGACCCCGAAAAGAAAGCGCCAGAAACCAGAGGGGTGCCAAATTTTCCCCGATACTATGCGGAACGGAAGCGATCACGTCGAGGCTGGGCGCGTTGGCTTGAGCACGTAGCCAGGGAAGTGGGGCGAAAACAAAAGCGCCCCGCCCCTCTCTTCCCGACCTCGGCACGCCGAGGCCGGGCCCCGACCCGGGGAAGCCCTGGCCGCAGGGACCGAGGGCGGGAGGTCTCGGGCTGGGCCCCGGGGTAAGTCGAAGACTATCCACGGCCCCCGCGCTCCAGATGCCGACGTCCCTCCGCCCTTCCCCTTTCGAGATGAGCGGAAGGATCTCGGAATCCGGATGAGAGACAGAGGCGCCCCGGCGGCGTGTTGCGCGCCGCAGCCCAGCAGAGGCGAAGCCAGGACGGACCACCCCCCGGGAGGCAGGGCAGTCCTGTTGGCGGTGGGGCTTGCGCCAAGGCCCAGACCCTGGATCGGAGCTCTTTTCGAAGCCAATCCAGGAGGCCTGAGGCCGATTTAGGCGCCCGCTTTGGGCTCCCCGGCTCCCTGGCCCCCTTTTCTTAAAGTATTGGAAGCAAGCGGCGGCCGTTTTCCTGAGCGTGGCCGCGCCTGGTTTTTTGAGGGCGGCCGCAATGGGTTCCCAGAGGGGGGCCGCCATCGGTTTTCAGCCGATGGCTGGCGCCACTTTTCAGAGGAGTGCCGGCGGCGCTTCTCAAAGGAATGCCACAGCCACTTTTTGAGTGTTCAACTTCGCAAGAAACCAAGGGAGAAACCAAGCCCAAAAAGAACCAAAAAGCGGGAACCAAAAAAAACAAAATGCAACAAATGGGGTGAGATCTTTCAAACCCCTAAAATGCCTCGTCTGGTCGGCCTGTAGGCCCTTGCTCTGAGGCGCCGCGATCTGCTTGGACACGCCCAGGCGGGTAGAACCATCCTGGCCCATATACTTGCAAGCCAAAGCCAAGGCCTTCAGAATCCCGGAAAGGTGCCAAGCTTTCGCCGCTTTCGCAACCTTCAAACTGGCAGAGCCAGCCAGGAGAGCCTCAAGAGCCTTGCCCTTGACTTTCGTGCATTTCGTGCGATTGTTCCGCATGGCTTCGCTTCATTCGTCGCAACGATTTCAGGTCAGCCAGCGCGGGCGCGTCAACTTTGCGACACGTTTCCCACTCAGTCTCGAGACCGATGCCCTCCATGAGTGCCGTGACTTTGTGCAAAAAGTCACCGAACGCGAACCCCTCGCCGCCATTGGCGCCAATGAACTTGTCAACCTTTTCCAAGGCGTTGCTTTCCTGGTCGGGCGTGTTGCTTCTGGTGGTTGTGGATTGGTAGAAACCTAAAGCCTAAACCTAAACGCCCGCCCTACTCCTGGAGAAAAAACTCGGCTCCCTTTGAGCCGTAGAAGCAGAAGGGTCAAGGGCTAGAATGTTAGAGCACTGACTGACAAGCAACGTCACCGACAAAGTAAGGAACAGCCCAAGCAGTTCGATGAAGATAGTCCAAGACACAACGCGCCCACTTTACTGGCCCCCCCTGTCACATGAAAAAGGTCAAAGATTCCGGGTGGTCATTCCACTAGTATCGGCGTCATGGACTTGGGTCAACGTTGTGCATTGGGATCTGGTTGCAGTGGGTCACATGATCCGCGTACGAGTTTCAGAGCTATGCCAACAGATCGCCATGCGTATTGATTGCGTATCGGTGTCGGCGCTCTCTCTCTCTCTCTGCCCTTGCAAAAACAAACGAGAGAGCACTCCTAGTCCTAGTCCTAGCGCATTTCTCTTGGGTGTAAAATAAGAAAGAACATGGGCGCAGCGCGGTTGGTAGCGGATATCTCCGAGCGCAAGCCCCTCCACTCAGTCATGGCCCCGCCCCCGCGCTTTTGAGCGCTTGCCCATCCCATCTCGACCCCGCGGAGCTCTCCCGGCGCCTGGATTTCCGTGAAGCAAGCGGGCACAAACAATCCGCGCGAGGAAACGACCGAGCCTACCCAGGCGCCGTCGGAAAGATGGGCGGCCACAGCCTCGCCGCAAGTCACCAAAGCAGCCGGCGCACGGCGGGAGTTCGCTGCCAGACGGGCGCAGACGCGGCCTGGTGTCTTTGGGCGGGCGCAATGGTGCGCGATGTTCTTTCTGTTTGCGCCCGAGGGTTGACATTCATCAAAAAGTGCTGCCAGTGCTCCTTTTTCATTGGTTAGCGCCCGCCACTGTGCGCGCAGAGCACGCGCATTGCGGGGCGCCATTCGCTGCCCTGCACCTGCTTCCGAGTCTGATAGTCTGGCTTGCCCTCGCTCGCGAGGCCATCCGCGGGGACCGCGTTGCGATTCATTTCGGAAAGCCTTCCGGGAGCAGTTGCCAGCCTGTTCGGCTGCGGGCGGGTCGCTTCGCTGACTTGCCGCGCCAGCCGCCCGCCAGGGCCTCCGGCGGCTGGGTGCAGCGAGTAAGCCTGGCTGGGCGGTCTCTTTCTTACTATTTGCATCCGGTGCGCGCTCCTTTATCGTGTTGAACGTGATTGCTGGGCACTCACACATTTGCGGCACTGTCTGCTCTTGCAAATCTACAGGCATCCAGGAGTAAAGCAGTTCCGGCGGAATCTCCTGGAGGGCTAGCTCTAGCCTGCGTCGCTTTGAGGTGAAAGCCCGGCTGACTGCTGATGTGACGTCGTCGACCTTCCTGCCGACGAATCGTTTCGAGAGGTTGAGGCCCTGGACATAGGTTTCTTCGTCCTTGACCTTGTCTGTACTTACCAACTAGAGGAGCAGCATTCTAATTGCATCGTCGCCGGCGCTCGAGCCTTCGGGCCCGCGGTCGGGCTTCCTGGATTCTGCTTCATTTTTAACCAGCTGGCCCAGCCCAGCGGTTTGCGGCTACGTTTTCCCTCCTTTCTTTAACGGCGCCGCGCGCGATAGATTGAGACGCCGGGCGCCCCCCCTACCTCCCTAGCCAAAGACCTGCAACCCGCAGCGGTGCCCTTTCCTTTCGATGGGTCGTCCTTCCCGACCGTCTTCGCCATACGGCTACGAAACGGCAAGGCTTAGCTAAGTATGCCTTAACCAATAGGCGGCGGACGCAGAGTTTTACTTTGGCAGTGGGAAAATTGCGAGCACGCTCACCGGGCGCGCCCGGCGTCTGGAGCTGGATGCATTCGAGAACAAGGACGAAGCCCATGCATGCAGTGACTGGCGGAAAGCTGCACCGCACCCGGGAGCGGGGCAACCCGCATCAACTTGGGAAATACTCTGCGAAACAGGCTCAGCTATCCACGGGGCGCCGGAAATGGGCCCCACTTCTGATCTTTACTCCCGGTAGGGAACTTTATCCGTTCCCGAAACGCAGCCAGATCCGATCGCATGGAAACTGCTGCGCCCGGACGGTGCGGGAGGACGAGAAGAGGGGCGCCATGCCTGCCGGTTGATTCATTTGGAGCCTGGGCGCGGGTTGGTGTGCATGGAGATCGATGGCGAGGGCGGGAGATGGTGCGCCCTCTCGGCTATGGGGGTGCGCAGCAGGTAAAGCCGAGCGGGACGGATGCGAGGATCGAGGAGCAGGCGCGGGCCCCGGGGGGCAAGAAGAATCGACACGCAGCCAAGGACTTCTGTTGCGTTTGCGCGGCGACCCGTGGCCATGGACGCACGCACCGCAGTGGCCGCGGAGGCGACGGGGAGTGGGAGGACAAATGGGACCCAGCTCCGGAGAGAGCTCCGCGCCTGGACGGATCTCGGACCGCCGAACACCTTGCGCACACTTTTAGACCGACCGTCCGACGGCTGCACTCGGCGGCCGTGCTTGCACGGTCGGTCGGACGGAGATGCCAGCGCGCGGGTGCTTCTGAGAGGCCACCACTTTGACGGCCCCCGAAGGGGGCCTTCGGTTCGCACGCAAAGCTTTCAAGGCCTGCCCCGCTTTACTTTTAAGTCGTGGCCTCCGCCAGCCGCAAGCGCTTCCCATTTGGTGTCCGTCTGCAAACTCGGTCGCTCTGGCCGTCGACCATTCATAGCCGTGGGATGAGTTTCGGGCGCACGTGGTAAATCTGGGCGACAATTTTTGAAACCTAGCAGCGGGCTGCTTTTCGAAAGCGCCCCGCTTCTGGCTCTGGGCGATCTTGATCGCGCCCGCTTTATCTTTATCTTTATAAGAGGGGACGGCCTCGCAGGCGCGTGAAATCTCGGCGCTTATGTTTTCACCACCACCCAGCTTGCCAGAACCTAGGAACCTAGCGCGGCGAGGCTCAGCATGCAAAACGCTGGCCCGCGGTGATTGGCGCCTACCCATTTGATTGGCAGCGTCGCAGCATGCGCGCTCTATCAGGAAAGCGAAGCCAAGCGAAAAAGAGGGCAGCCACAAGATCCACGCCAAAGCATGGCCCTGGCCTGCCCCGATGTGGGCCGGGGGTTTTGGCAGTGACATCCGATCACCCGACAAAGAGAACCCAAGAGAGAGCAAGCGCCCTGCACCTGCTCGAACCAAAACCAAGAGAACAAAGCGAGAGCGCCAGTACCGACCACCATCAAGCGAGCCCGGAACGCTGCCGCTAATCCTACCTGGGTCCTCGTCTTTTCAAACAAAGAAAAGCAGCCAGAAAGCCCCAAGCCCACCAGGTAGGCCCAGAACTTTCGCGCTACAAGGTATCGCTCTCGTGTAAGGCTCGCCCACCCTTCCCAGACCTTTCGGCCAGACGAAAGGAGGGGGGCAAAGGATTCGACCGCCACCGGACCCGCACGCCCCGGCCTTCATCCAGACCACACCACGGACCGGCCGGAGGGATCCCGCAACGGCAGCGCGCTGCCTCCTTGCCATTTCAGCCGCGCTTCGCTTCGCCTCTCAGAGGCAAGGCAAACAAGGGGCGCAAAAGGAAGCGCAGCGCGCTTCTCATTTTTGTTCAGTTTCCAAGGAGGTGCAAACCTCTCGCGAGCTAAACGCCCACCAGGGGCGGCGCCTCCGAGAATGAAAAGCAAGGGAGGCGCAGCGGCCTCTTCTTCTGCATTGTAGGCAGCCAAAGAGAAACCGCCCGCGCCGGCGCCCCGTCGCTGTTCTAGCTGTGCGCGGCGCACCAGTAGCGTCCAAGCTGCGCCCACGCGTGCGCGCGCGCTCGTTCTAGAGCCTTAGCGCATAGCAAGTGCAGGAACTAGACCGCGAAGCGCAGTTCGTCCGCGGGCGGGCTCGGTCTCCGAGTAGGCGCCGATGCACGGTTTGGCTGGCTCGTTCCGGTGCGAGTCGCCAGGAATGGACCGCGCGCGCACGCCCATCGATCCATGTCGTAACGAAGTCCGCCGCGAAGTATATTTATCTACCGCGGGCCATATCTGTCTCGAACGTAGTCCAGGCGGACTCGCGCTCGCCTCGCATCGAATCCGCAGAGACGCTAGTAGAGCTAGAGCGCGAGAGGCTCCCGCCCGAGGCATCGCCCGGCCCCGAGCGAGAGCCCCGCCCTACGTTCCAGCCCAATGCGGCCCGCCCGTGGAGACTGTTAGTTACGGCACCCACCGGAAGAGCTACCCGCCCACAGCAGTGCATCAGCACGCGAAACGCTTGCCAGGCGCGGGGCTACCACTACCCAAGGAGCCCGCGCCGCTGCAGTTAGACACTGGCGCGCACTTTCGCCAGCCCTTTCCTTGTTTGCTTCAAAGCGTAAAGGCCGGACGACGAGTCACCTGGGCCTGTGCGACGGGGCGGGGGGGGCTACATGTTTCAAAAGGAGAGACGTTCACCCCCTTGCGCGACATGCGATCTCGATCACTCGCAATCGCCGCGCGCTTCAGCGGGCACGCAGACACACTCGCGCGCGCTGTGCTCAGTATTGATATTGGGGCTGGGCGGCGGACGTGGATTGCGCAGATCCTGACGGTGGTTCGGCGACTGCGCCAGACCGGAGACCCACCAAGTCCGCCCCTCCCTTCGATCGATCGTCTGGCCGAAAGTAAGTCTGGAGAACATGGACAGCAATCCTCTGCACAATTCCAGACAAAATGACAAACCTACGAAAGTAATACCACGCAGACGCAAAGCAAAGCCGCGCGAGCCCTATAGTATACGACACCCAGCGCAAGGCTGGCAAGGACGGGAAATCCATCGGCGATTGCGCGCAAGGCGTCGCATCTCGACGGGCGTCC
>RXOD01006133.1:0-11164 GCA_005223375.1 Amoebophrya sp. AT5.2
CCCGCCGCGCGACGGGCTCGTGAAAATGCTCGGGGACCGCTCGCGCATGGGGTAGCGCTCCGCGCCCATCTGCCCGTTGAATGCGCCGCGACTCCGCGGACAGGGAGAGTCCAGCCGGGCGAAATCCAGCGCGCCTGGTGGTTTGATTGATTGTTCAATCGATAAATGTGAGTGTTTGTCGTGTTGCGGTTCCCCTCAGCAACATAGCACTAGCTCTCGACCTTGGTATACGATTTCAGTGTACTTCTGTGGCCAAATCTGTACTAGTCTCGGACTAACTAAGTACGATCGGGCGTTTCCGATCGTGAGCTCGCCGCTCCCCTGCGATCTATCTGATCCCCTCCGTAGTAGGCTCCTGGCGCCCCGCCCGAACTGGGGGCGCCATGATGCGTGTTGCTCCCGACCGTGGTGGAAACGCTTGGCGCCTGGCCGGGCATGGCGGCGGTGGGACCGCGCATCTTGCTCACGCGCATTGACTCGATGCCGAGTGGAACGGGCGGCGGCAGCCGCGAGATCTGCATCCACTTGGAGTGCATTACCTGCCGGAATGCGGGCGAAAATTGCTCATGAAATTGTATATTGAAACGACAGAAACGGGCAGAAGGGGGGAGAAAGAAGTTGGCGCAAAAACTTTTACTTAGCAAAAATTACTCACTCATATACGTACCTCGTCCAGCTGTGGCCTTGCTCGCGGGTCGGTTTGGAGCAGCGTCTGGATAAGGACTTTCGCGTGCTCACTTATTGCCACGTCTTCCGGAAATGAGTACTCATTGTACCTGGTCGTGGTGCATTTCCCGCATATTCGACGCAAGCAGCAATCAAGGTGGTTCAATCGCACGTTACTTTATAATTATAAATTCCGGTGGAAAATGAAGTTGCATGCGAAGCGTAGTAGGTCTAGGTACTTCCTCGTTGCGCCTACAGTCTATGATGCTGTTAAGCTCGCGTTCCGATACCTGATTTTCCGATAGGTGGCCTTGACGTCGGAGGTTTCGAATGGCGGCTTCCCTATGAGCATCGTGTAAAGTATTACGCCCAAGCTCCACACGTCTACCTCGTACGAATGCCCGTTCTTACCTGTAGTTCGATGGCTGGCAGGATAAACATAGATCACGAATAAATTCATCGCGATGCTTGCTTGGAGTTCTTTTATCACGTTCTTGCTGTTCATTCTGCTGTTCCTTCGGTTTTGGTTTCCAGCAGTCGCAGTGACTACATAAACCCACTACAAATGTTCTTGCCGTCAAACGTACAGACCATCCAGAATTTCCGGCGCGATGTAATTTGGCGTGCCGCATATCGTCCGTCGCTTTTCGTCCTCGGTCTCCAGTTGCGCGGCAAGCCCGAAGTCGCCTATCTTTATCCTCATCTGGTAATCCAGGAACAAATTCCCCAACTTCAAATCGCGGTGCAATATCCTGTTCTTGTGCAGGTACCTGCGTTTTCCGACGAGAGAGGGCCGACACTTGATCGATCACACAACTGTAAAAGGTTAGTAGGATATGCGTAGCATGCGGATGCGATGGAGACGGTACTACCTGGGTAGGGCTACTCAGCGAGTTTTTCTGGCTCTACTTCGTTTTCATCATTGACTCCAGTGGTCTCCAAGACCAACACCAAATCCATGGCCAACAATGCGCAAAACGAAATAAGTACTTGAGCGCCAGGATGAGGTCGTAGATGTAGAACATGGCTTCTGGTTCCGCCATGCGCCTGGACTGCCTTTTTCGCAGAAACTCGTTCAGCGTTTGGTTTGGGCAGTACTCGAGGATGATGTACACGTATTCGCTGTCCTCGTAGTAGTCGTAGAACCGAACCACCTTTTCGTGGGATAACGACCGGTGGATTGCGATTTCCGACTTGAGCTTCGCCTGCGCCCGGGGCTTCACTATGGAGCTCTTCGCGACGATCTTCACGGCGAAGACCTCCTTGGTCTCCGAGTTGGTGAGCTCGTAACATCGGGCGAAGCCACCCTTCCCGATGAACTTCCCCTTGATGTAGTGAGCTGGCAAATGCCGCATCGTGGACGCAGACGTTATGTACATGTACCGAAGTACTGAAGAGGGTGGCGTAGTAAGTGCACAGACCTGTCCGAAGCCGTGACCGCGCGCACCTCTCTTCTGGTCGCCCAACTGCAGCTCTTCAGACTGCGGCTCCTTGAGGTGGGACGAGGACCTTCCGTCGGCTTATTCTCCTTCTAAAGCCGTCCGAGCACAAGCCGTGTCAGCGTCAGGCTCTGCGACCTTGCTCCCCGCGCGGGTGCTGGCTGTGGCGCGTTAAATATGCAGCACCAAAAATTCCGGTCGCACAGTGCCACCGCCATCACGCCAAAATGTAAATGAAGCCCGCACTAGTATACACGAAGTAATACTTAACATCAAGTGGTGTGTACTATTCGTGCTCGGTTGGCGTGCGGAACACTATCTTGACGTACTAAATCAGTCAGCCGAACCCGAACCTTTCGGAGGTAAACGTAAAGGTAAAACTACTCACTTATTAGAGAGATACTTCCCACGAGGGGAAAACTCTTCAACACGTGTTTTTCCGTTTTGCGAGGGGTGCCGGTGCCTTTTGGGGCGCATAAAGTAGCGGCATGCAACTATCGAAGCCATCTCGCCGTTACCGACGACTAGAAAAACACCGGCGCAGTAACGAGACTAAAGCACTTTTGGCATCAATTGCAATTCGACTAGCACTAGACTTTTTCGTGCTCCTTATTTTTTGCCAGCTCCTTTTGCACTTCTTCCCAGCTACGTTCTACCTAGAATCAAAATCAATCTCCTCGACTTGCACAAGCATACAACGACGAACAGCAACTTTTGGTCTTGAGTCCGGCTCAGCTTCGAGGCAGGTACAGGGTATCCTGGAGAACAAGGAGAAACAAGCATGAGTGTACGGGTACGGTACTTCTGCTCTCGTACATCGTATATCGAAGGAACGTGGCTCGGGGCCGGCAAAACATGTCGCGAAGTGCAAATGGTAGCCTATCGAGTTCGAGTCCTCGTCGTTACTAAAGTATGTGTGGGCGATGAATCAGCTGCAGCTGCTGGTGGGGAAGCTGACGGGTAGTTCGTTAGTTCGTTAGATGTCAAGCTCAATGGCGCTGCGCGCCTCTTCTGTGTCTGCGCACGCTACGCCGAGCTGTTCCAGCTGGAAACGTAGTTCCTGTGCGACCTGCGCCGACAAGCTTGGGCACGCCTTTTCCTTCTGATTTTCTTCCGAGCTCATCCGCGCCGCCAGAATGCCACGCTGCAACCGCGTGCGCGCCCAGTCGTCGCTCCATCGCACGTCACCCGGGTGCACGACTGGGTAGCTCTTCTCATTCGCGTCCGTCGCGAACGCGTCCGTTCGCGAAGCCGAGTAGCCAGGTTCCCGCTCCTCCACGCCAGCGCCAGCACTTCTTTCTGTCTCCGCCAGCACTGCTGCTGCCGCCGCCGCGTCGTCGCGTCGGACCAAGATCACTTGCCCGACTTCCCGTAGCCAATACCGCAGCCGCAGCCGCTGCGGCAAGAACAGCGCGAGGCCGCCCGACTGCCGCTCCACAAAATCGTTCGTGTGGACAAACATCACGGCAATGTTGAGTGCCTCGTGGTAGTACTCGACGTCGTAAATGCTGTCTTGATTGTTATCCCGGTGAAGCATCTTAAAGCCGGCCGACTCCTGCGCGAGCAGCAGTGCGTCGGCGTCTTCCGTCGTTCCCGGCGTGCCCAAGCGGAGGACGTCCGCGATCGGCAGAGAGGTGAGAATCCTTTGGAAGTTGAACACGGTTCTGCCGACTTTGGCGCGCGTTTTTTTCTGTCGGGCGGTGGTCTGGAGCGCGTCGAGCGCATGAGCCGCGGCGGGAAGCGCGAGCAGTGCATGTTGCGCTCGATCTCGCCCGTCGCTGTCGACAACCGCACCGAATTCGCCAGTGTTCCCGTTTGAAGCGATTCCGCAATTCAGGAGCGATGCGCGCGACGTCGCCGTGCCCGAATCAGGCCCGGGTGCTAACTCACCGCACTCAGCGATCTTTATTCCATCGCCTAGCAGAAACTCTGCAGTGACATCTTTGCCCGAACTGGCTTCGATGCCAAGCTTCCCCTTCAAGCCGATCGGCACGCTGCAACCGCCTTGCATATCCGCGCAGACTGCCTTTTGCTGTTCCAAGAACTCCCGCGCGCCCTCCCGCAACCTGGGTGGAAAATCCGCGACCGCTTCGGCCAGGGTCGTCGCCTCTGCCGGCCGCTCGCTGAAATCAAGCCCCCCGAGAGTACTTTTCCGCACGAGGTAAGAGGCCAGCTCACGGAACTTGTGGCGCTTCTCGGCCGCTTGTGAAACCTCTTCTGTCGGCGACAGGAGCTGCGTAGTAGTAAACGCGGGGCTCTCGTCTGCCAAAAGGTCGAGCCCGGTGATCGCCCGCGCCACCAGCGAAGCCTGCTTGGAACTCAAAGAGAATCGCCGTTCCGCCGCGCCCGCCCCTCCCGCCTGACAGAGGTAGGGATCGATCGGATCGTCCTTGTTTTCATTTTCTTCCCTCAGTTCCGTGCCCGCAGCTGCTGCTTCTCTTCCTTTTTCCGCGTCCAGCAGCGGAAGAAACACGCCGGCGAGGATTCTCTCCGAGAGTCCGGCATTGTGCACCCCCATATGCGCCATCGCATCGAGCAACCGCACCCCCTGTGGTGCCGTCATTCGCGACAGCACGTCCCTCCTGTTGCGCAAGAAGACCAGTACGAGAGGAAAACTGTTCACCGCGAGGCACTCCTTCGCGGCGCAGGCGAAATCGACCAACTCCCGCGGCGTCCTGAAACAGGATTCGATCAGGCAAGCGGTATTTTCGTCCTGGTTTGCATCTCTACCTGCTTCTCCCGCGCCAGCCAAATGCGCCGCCACCAGCCGCTCGAACAGTTCGTTTCGTTGCGGCAGCTGCCGCTGACTGTTCCCGAGCAACTGCAACATGCGCCGCAACTCCCCCGGCGCCAAATGCTCGCGCTTTTCTTCATCTTCCGCCTCCACCCGCCGCAGTATTTCTTCGAACCCCGCTCCCAGCACGTCCTGCTTGTCCTTTTTGCTGACGCACCAGTGCAGACTGAGGGTGTCGAGGCAGCCCGCGATTTGGTTCGCGGAGTGGAATTTCCCCAGCAGTGCCAGAAACCCGGCGCGGAAGGCGCCCGCGATCGCGCTCTGGTCGTCCATCTTCGGGCCGCGGATCGTTTTCGACGCGTCCTTCAGCCGAAACACGTGCTCCACCGCGCACAAGAGCGAGGTGTACTTTTCCGCGGGAAGCAGACCCACCTGCTTCGCGTCGCCGCACTTTGCGAGCAGCCGGTCCTTGGAGGAGACGGGGAGTTTGGGCAGATGATCCAGCTCGACCCAGGACAGCAGCGGTAGTGCCACCTCCGCCACGGCGAGGCGGTCGAGCATGCGCATGGATTTTGCGCCCAGCCGCTGCAGAAGCGCGATGACAATCGACGAAGCAGCCTGCGCCCGGTCGCGCTCGTGCTGCTGCTGCTTCCACGACGCCTTCCGCGCTCGGCTGCCGGCGCTCACCTTTCGGCAGTCGTTCGCTTGCCCCGTGGTACAATTGTTCTTGGGCCTTTCATGCACGCTATCGCCGTCCTGGCCAGCTGCAGCTGATGCTGGAGGCAACAGCAGCCCGCGCGGCATCGGCATCGCGCAATCCCCGAAATCGCTCGGAAGAACGGCTCCTTTCGGCTCGGGATAGAAGGGGTGGTCGTACATCTTGAATGGCACAGTAGGACTTCCATAATTAGTCGAGTTGTTTTCGTTCCAGTGAAGGAGTTCGTCGTCGTACCTCCGCTTGTACAGCACCATTCCCAGGAGCATCCTCTGTCGCACTTCGTCGTTGGCAAAGATCACTCTTTGGTACAGCCACGCGCACAGTGCTTTGAACACGCCGACGTGCAAAAACGAAGCCTTCGCGTGGTGCAAGAAGAGACTGCTAAGGGCGTCGAGGGTCAGATGCGGCAGCGGTCCGTCGAGAGCGGTCAAGCAACGGCAGTAGTCGTGCATGTTCACGGTGACAGGAACTCCCTGCGACCCGTGGTGTCGAAGGAGGGCCGGCAGCTGCGGACGACGCTCTCCTGCGTGCGGAAAATGCGGTAAACCATTTCTCCGCACCTCGTCATCCGTCTCTTCCGCAGTGGTCTGCGGAAGTAACTCTGAGGGTTCTGGCGTGGAGGGGGGCACTTCTTCGGCCGACACCTCCGATTTTTTCCTTTTCTCGTCCTCTCCACCGACAGCTAACTCCAGCGGGACACCTACTGAGGTCCGCACATTCGCAATCGTCGTCCAAAACGTTAACAGCCGGTCCTGCGCCGCGGCGCGGATCCTTTCTGGCGACGGCATTTCGTCGTCGTGCAAACTTTCGTCTGTCTCGAGGACATGATCAAAGTCGGCGTCGTCATCGAATTTTTTTTCCGTTCCCGCCATCAGCCGAAGCTCCTTTTGGTGGTGTTTGATCGGTGACTGCTTTCCGCAGATTGTAGCGAGCTCCGGCGCCAGTTCCACCAGTGCGTCCAGCTTCCCGACCACTGCGTCGCACGCAGCTTGCAACAGCGGCTGCTTCACTTCGTACGGGTCGGCATGTGGGTACTTTAGGACCGCGGCCGTGAGCAGTTTTTCCGGGAACGATTTGTTTACCGCGGTGCGGTTCGCGCCCCAGTCGCTCCTCGTGAGCAGTTCCGCCATGAGCGCGCTCACGATTATCCTTCCGTCCTTCGCCGCTCCCTGCAGCCCAAAAACCACCATCAATCCCTGCGCTAGCGCGACGGACGGCAGCTCGCGTTTCGCCCGCATCACGTTTCGGATGGCGTCCCGCAATCGCGAGTCGTTCAGCAGCACCGATCGCGCGCCGTCCATCTTTGGCCTCTGGCGACGGCCGAGGAGCTCGTACAGCAGCGCCAGTTTCGCGCGCAGCGTTTCCTGCGAAAGCGCCAAGTCGGCTTGGGCTTTGAAGTCTTGCAGCAGCTCTCGCGCGGCCTGCGCTTCCGCGCGCTTTTTCGCCAAATACGCGTCGATCTCCTCGCGCTGCTGCTTCATGGCCTCGTGATCATATTCCCCGTCGGACGGGAGCGGGACTAAGGAAGTGCTGGCCCCCGAAGTCGAAGATCGTGCGAAGGTCGTTGCGGTGCTGAGAGTCGGCCGCCTACAACTTCCCTCCGAAGGCACTATACTGCGGGAAGTACTAACATCGGAGGTGGGTAGAGCTAGCGAGTCCCCGGTGAGCAGCAGCTTTGAGCCTGATGGCGAGTCCCCGGTGAGCAGCGCGTGCGCTCTCGACGTCCCCTCTCCTCGTCCCACAGCAGATGTAACACCTGCGGGACGAGCCAACACTTCTTTCGCGGCCTCGACGGTGTCCAACGCTGCACGCATCTGCCGACGCAGTTCGACTTTTTCCGTTCGTGTCAGCGTGCGCGGCAAGTCGAACTTGAGCTCTTCGTCCAACTCGGTCCTGCGCTGCGCGTCGCGCACACTGCGCGACCAAGGGAGCATGCCCTCATGGCGCTTGTGGTTTGAGGGACGACCGCCAACGACAATGTGCGGGGGCTTTCGCTTAGCCGCAGCTGCAGCAACAGACCCGAACCGGCGCCGGCAAGGAAAAAGCCGATGCCTCATCGTGTCGGTTTCAAAAAGAAAGCGCTTATGCATGATGAAGTCAGTGGAAACGAAGTCAAAATGAAGCTTGTCACTTCTTTCCGGAACGAAGACGAAACATCTTTGGCAGGGGCCGAGTAGAGCGTGAACACGATCGGATTCCCAATGTTGGCAACACCACGGCCAGCTTCATCAAGGTATTTTTGTTTGATTTCATGGCATAAGCATTGTCATCGGGCAACAATTCGTGCACTTCGCGCGTGAATCTCATCGTGATTCGCAGATCGCCTTTGGATCTCGTGCTCGAGCGCGTGCGCAGAAAAGCGACGAAACCTCGTCGTTTCATATCGCGTATTGTTGCGCTCATCGTTTGTCCCTCTGGCGCACCTTGCGCTGATTCCTCGTTCGCACGCCGAGGCCCTTGCGCAGGGTTCTTCTCGGCGCCTCCAGCCTAGGGTTCAGCTTCGCCTCGCGTTCCGGGTAGGTCACTGTTTGAAACGAATTTTTGACACTTAGATAGAACTAGTTTCTGGTGTCGACATTCCCTGTCTCCACAGCACAATATTTGGCACAACTGCTGCAATACCACAGAATCGACATCGGATCCTGGTGGGAGTGACCAAGCCTGGACATAAGACACAACTACAGCTACACTACAAAGCAAAATTCCATAAAACAAATACCTTCCGCTGCCTCCAGCTCCTTGTCTTGGAGTTGCTTCACCAGCGCCATGAGCATTTCTCGCTTGTGCGCGACCAGATCCTCGGCTTTCGCAATCTCGAACAGCTCGTCCGCAGCGAGCTTGCGAATCCCTCCAACCTCGCCGTCCTCGTCCAGAACCCCGTCTCCTGGCATCTTCCCCGCGAAGATTTCGCGCACTACCACCTTCAAGAAGTTGTCGGGAAAGTCGGTGTCCGCGAGCACCTGCATCCAGGGTTCGAGCAAGTGCAGCAGCGTCTCGTCCCTGTCCTTCTCATTGCCTTTCGCTTTATTTTCCCCGGTAGTTGCCGCGCCGTCATTTTTCCCTGATTTCGATTGCGACTTCGCTTTATTCGTTCCTTGCCCTTCAAAGCACTGCATCACCTCCTCCCAGAAACAAGCGGCGACCTGCTGCGCAAAGCCCGGACTGAACGCGCTCTCGTTGCACAGCGGCGCAACGGTGAGGAGGACGTCGTTGAAGGACTCGATCAAACCCGTGTCCCACTCGTGGTCCTGCAACGTCTGGAAAACCTCCGCGAGCTGGATGCGAACCTGTTGGTTCAAGCGAGAAGATCCGATAATCGATAGAAAACCGAGCGATTGATCTTGATTCAATGGGAAGAAGGACAAAGAAACGCTCAAAGAAAAGCCTTGAGCTCGAAGTCGAACATACACGAATTCGAATACGTAAGTAGAGGTGTACAACGTCTAAAGGGCTCCCAAATTAGGTTACTGTTCGTTTTATTGTGTATAGACTGTACCATGAGCAGGAACTTGTTCATGCGCCAGGTGTCGAGTTTGACCCATTCTTTCTGCATCACTTCGAAGAAGGCCCCGCACCATTCCGCGAGCTTCTCCACGGGAATCGACTTTGTCAGTTGCGCGATGTGCACCGACAGCGCCTGTTGCACCGGCTTCTTGTCACTCATCCACAGGCAATAAAACAACGCGCGCCACAGCTTTACAAAGTCTAAAGGCGTGAGCTTCTCGCCCTTCTTCCTCAGCCACTTCTGCAGGCTCTTGAAGCCCTTGTCCCGGATCGACTTCTCGCAGTGCGACAGCTTCGTGGCCCAAGCCGTGTGTTGGCTGCTGTCGTCCGCGGTTTCGTGTTCGCCCGTTGCTCCCGCCGCGTCGTCGACATTTGCTGCGAACTCGGTGGCCCCGAAGGAAACTTTTTTCCCGCCTTTGGTAGTCCCTTGCTGGCCGCCGTCAGACCCATCCTCGAGGTCAGCTGCTTCCTCCTCCGCGTCATCGTCCCCGCTCTCCGATGATCCGAAAATGTCGCACTCGCGCCTTTTTTGGCCGTCCAGCACTTCGGACGTCTTTCTGCTGAGCAGCTTGTGGACGTTTTCCTTCTGAGCACGGTGCACCTTTGCCAGCTTGCGGTTGCCACCCTTGCGGTTGGGTCCGGATCGCTTGCCCTCCCGCTTGCTCTGCGCCTTCTTCTGAGCGCGCTTGCTCTTCAACTTCTTCTGCGCGTTCTTAGGCATCGTTCTTGCTGCTTCGGGTTAGGGTTTAGCTTTTCACCGTAGTACTAAAAGTAACTGCGACTGCGACTAGAAAACCATCATGCAAGAACCTATCGATGCATTACCGCCGTAGCTTTGGTTCTTTTGTTTTCCCGCCGAGCTACAACTGTTTAATAATCGCAGATGCATTGCATACATTGCGGATTGATGGACTCGAAGAGAATCTCACGATGATCTTATTTCGGGAAGGATCGCGGCGAACATGTGATCACAAGAAGTAGGGAGATCGTTGACATCGAGGATAAATAGGCACGAACCGCTGATCTTTCTGTGATCTCTTCGTAAAAAAACCGAACCGCCAAAGATCTGCGTGCTCACGAAAATCCGAAGAAAAAAATCTCTGGACAACTTATCATGCAACACGCTGATTTGCACGACAAGTGACAACTTCGAATAATTTGTTCCATGTCCACCGTGCACGTGCCATTGAGATTCACGATCTGTCTGCGAAGACATACTTATATCGGATAGTGCGGGCACAGCCCTCAATGCCCGTAGTGTTGCTCGCTGTTTATCTTTTCTCGCCAGAACGACGGCTTTCTATGCGAACTGAGCTTGTCTGCATTGTCTTTCGCCACCGCGGCGCCAGAACTGCCCGTCTTCGTGCTTTGGAAGGAGCGAGAAAAATCCAAATCAACACTTTTATCTTCGGCACTGCCGGTTGTCTTATCGCTAGATTTTTCCGACGACTCAACAACACCCCTAGCGGTACGACCACCACCCCCCCCTGCCGCCTCGTCGCCCAGTCCCATGACTTGCGCCGCCTTTTTCGCGAGGCGGTCCAGGTGCTTCCGCGTTTCTTCCGCGATGTACGGTCGCGCCTCCGGCCGATTCACACGCTTCGGGAAGCGCCACAGATCGCCCCACATCACGTTTCGCGAAAACCGGTACCCCAGGCAGTCCGCCTTCGCCCGCGACGTGGAGATACGTTCGAACCGGCCTTTCGGCTTCATCTTGTCGAACGCCTCTTCCTCCTTTTCCCTTTCGGTCTGCGTCTGCGTTTGCGTTTGACTACAGCCTCCATCTGTATTTTTATCTCCTCCAGAGGTCCTCGCGCAGCTCCCGGAGGTCCTCGGGCAGCTCGAGCAGACGTCCATCAGGACGTGACCGCCCGCCTTGAGCCCCGGCATCACCACGCGCGGCCAGAAGTAGCTCCGCTCCGCCGCTGTTTCGCACTCGGCCTCGGCTTTGTACTTCACCCGCGCGCCGGGCCCGCGGCGGATGGCCAGAAAGCAAAACTTGGACTCCTCGACGAACTTCGCGCGGCTGCCCTTGTTGTAAACCTGGTGCGGCAGCCGGTGCACCTCCTGCGCGAAGTGGCACCTTACAGGTCAAAACAATGC
>RXOD01006134.1:0-11164 GCA_005223375.1 Amoebophrya sp. AT5.2
CCGCCGCCGTCGTCGGTGGGAGCCTATCCCTATTGGCAGAGGTCACCCGTGCTCGGTCTGCGGCGGGTGGGAAGCTTTTCTGACCGCCTGCTGGGAGCCCCACCGATCCCTCCACGGGGGGATACTAGGTCCCGTTATTGAGGCCAGATCGCGGAACTGGTCGCGTGGAAGTTCGACAAATTTTTTACTTCCTTCCAAAGTACGCACCTTTGGGTCTCTAAGACTTCTCGGAGCGAAAGAAGCCGTGGAGGAGAAGCGGGTGAACCTCTGGGCCGTGCCGCACTCGGAGAACGACACGCGAGGAGTGCTCGCGAAGTGGATGGGAGATTGGCTCGTGAAGCGCGGTAGAAATAAAAAATCCTTCTAAAGTCCGATACAGCCGAGGCAGAAACTACAAAGCAACAAACTTGCTGTTGCTTCAACTCTGTTATGTTGTAAAAAGAATGCTTGAAAATAAACAGGGAAAGGCAGTTGCATGCTACAGGTTACCTCGAGAACGTGACGGCGACGGTGAACAACACGGACATGCTTCCTCTGCACGGACACTCGCTTTTCCACCCGCCGATGAAGAAACAGGTGACGCGCACGCTTGTGACGAAGTACGGGTGCGCGCGCTTCAGCTGCGAGGCCGGGCCCAAGAACGACAACGACAGCGAGGGGTGGGCGGCGGCGCTCACCAGGTTCGACCCGGGACTCCTCGTGCAGAAGTCCACGTACAAGGGAACGATCCTGCTGCAGCACGGCGGCTACCGGTGGCTCTTCATCGCACGATACTCCCCGTTCTGGGAGATGCTAGACTGCGCGTAAGTCTGACATCGATCCCCCAGAACGGCGATGGACGTGATGAAAGGCAGCCAAAAATCATGCTTTACTTATTCTTTCCTAGAACGACATCATGTTGTAGTTGATGAACGAGATGATCCGAAAGAGCGTGGGGCGGATGAGCCAGTGCTCATGAAGATATTTTTAAGCGGCAGTTGAGTTGCTTCCCCGGATGCTTGATCGCAAAACTAGCTAACGATTTTCGCAAATCGCGCACACAAATGTACGGTTTGATCGGATCGTAGAAGTAGCACAAATTAAGACCACAGCCCAAAGGCTCATGTGACCAGCAGTCCGAAGATGAAAATGCAAGATCCAAATAACAACTGCAGGAACCACTGCAGCGATAATATTACACAGTGCAAAATGCTGTCGTTCAAATCACTCAGTCACAAATCAGCTTCTTGGTTCTAGATGTTGGAAATCCGTCCCGACGTCGTCGCGAAGATCTGTAAAAACCTTGTTGCCTTGTTCTCCTCCTGAAAAAAGGACAGGAAGCTGGTTCCACTTGAAAAATCAATTTAAAATTAAAGCGACGAGTCGTCTTGCGGTCTAACTTGCATGAAGCCTCCTCCTCCTCCTCATCACCCCCGCCACTTACACGACAACTGCCAGCGTTGCGAGTCAATGTTCCCTACGATTTGGATCGTTGCGTTTGCTTCAAATGTTTCAGATGAGTTGGCATCGGCCACTTCATTTTATTTTAGTCTCACATTGATGCCGCGACCTACGTGGGACGACGAACTGGAAATTCATTGATTGAATAAATTAGCGCTAGTCCCTGGTGCTGCACGCAAGCTGCATATGATACCACAGGCCCTCTAGTCTGCTTGGAGAGACGTTTTCGGTTCTTCACGTCTAGAGTTGTATCGAGGCACACTCATTTACATGGTTCTTTTCATTGTGCCCACCGCCTAGATTCCTCGCAACTTTACCTCTGTCTTTTTAAACAAGCATGGCCGATAAGCGTGACGCCTTCCTCGATCGCGAGGCGGTCGAGGAGGACTCCGAAGGGAATGTTATGCAGCCGTCCAACGAAGAAGAGGAAGATCCTGAAGAGGCCGCGCGACGAAAGGAAATGGCAGGTAAAAGAACTGCCGACCACGTGACTCCTTGATTTCTACGTAAATTAATATTCGGCTGTACAACATCAGCCGCGCTTACTTATACACATCACGCATGCGTACCTACTAACTTTCGTTTCACTTTCATCCTGCTTGTGCCATTCCTATTACTCAGTCGACATTTCGCATCTGCATTCATGTATCGTATGGCGACGACGAACTAGATGAACTACGCGCACGCGGACGCGCTGTTAGAAGGTCGAGCCCGTTGGAGGTCTTTCCTCCAGAGAGCCTCCTTGGTTCCTGTCCGCTGAGATCAAATTAAGTCGTTCATCTTCTATTGCAATTGCTCCTCCCTCGATCATTCTACTTTCCATATACTCCAATCACGAATCTTCGCGATCTCTCCAACTGGATCCATCGCTCGCAGATTTCATCAACGACGACGACGACGAGCCGGACTCCGATGTAGACGCGAATGGGTTCCCGATTCATGGCGACCCGCTTGGCGACGGCAGCGCCGACTACATCGCTGAGCCTGAGGGTCCGCCGCAGCTCTCCCGGCTGAAAAAGGCGGCGGACAAGGACAACACCCTCGCGCAGCAAAAAATAAACAGCCTCGGCCTGCTGGAGGCCGCCGCCAACCGGCCCATGTCCGACTTTTTGAACGTTGACGGCAACCTCGACGTGCCGGGCAGCGCCGGGGGAACAAGCAGCGACCAACATCATATGAATATGGTCCACCCCGGCGGATTGATCATGGGCGCCGGCTCACTGCAACAGGGCGGTGCCACGTCGAGCCGCGCGCCCCGTGTCGCGATTGGCGACGACGACATCGACAACACGGACGACGACGAGGATGGCTTCATCGCCTTCACCGAGGAGGAAAAGGCGCAGCGGAAGGAGGCGCGGAGGAGAAAGCGCGAGGCGCAGCAAGCCATGAAGGAAAACCGCGCGGTACAGATGACGGAGGACCAGAAAAAAGAGCTACTGGAAATGTTCGGCGGCCTGGACGGGGTGGGAGAAGACGAAGACGACCTGAAAGACGTTTTGGACCCAAACGAGATCTGGCTGAAGGAGGGCAACGAGCAACTGCAGCTCCACAAACTGCCGCCGGAAGAGCGGGAGCAGCTGACCGGGAGTCCGCGCGTGAAGGCGGTGAAAATTAGTGAAAAGGAAATGTTGAAAGGGGACGAGCCCACGAACTACACGCGAAAATACCAGCTCGCGCTCCAAGCCACGGAGGAAGCCTCGTCCAGACAGCGCGAGTCGCCAGAGCTGCGGTTGCTGTTCCGGAGTTGGTGGGACAAAATTTTGCGGAAGTCCGGCATGCCGGAGCGGCTCTTTTTCCGCTACTACGAGCGGTTCGAACAGGGCTTCATGAAAATTTTGAAGGAGAAAATGCCCAGAACCGACGGTCCTCAGGCTGCGAAGAAGGGGGATAAAAAGGCCTCGTCCGCGGACAAATACCGCGACCTGACGATAGCGGAAGCAGACGAGCGAGCATCTAAGCAACTGTGGGTGACGTTTACCGAGACGGAGCTGGTGTGGGAGACCATTTGGATCTCCAAGCAGTACCGGTTCTCCGGCAGTGGTGACGGCCAGGACTCCGAGGTTGCGTCGGGCTCGACGCACCAGACGTTTCAGCAGTACCTGAAGGACACCGCCGACACCGGCGCGGGCACGAGCAGCTCCGGCGGGCGCAAGAGCTGTTGGGCCTTGGTGAAGGAGGTCCTCTACATGCTGCACGGCATGTGCGACCACCACAGCTACGAGCCCGCCACGATCAAGAACCATTTCGGATGGCGGCTCGTGGGTGGCAGCGGCGGCTTCAAGCGGCTGAGCGACCTGGACTTTATTTTCCGCAAGGACCAGGAGTGGCAGAAGGTGTTTATGAAGCTCCTCGAGTACGAGGAACTCGTCCGGCAGGTGACGAAAGCCACCCTCTTCCTGCCCAAAGACATCATGTTGATCCAGACACACCACCTCCCGAACTTCTTGGACGACCACCTGGAGGAGGACTACGCCCTGAGAGAAGAGGTCGATATAAAATATAAAAAATATGAGTCTCAGATGCGGCGCGCGCAGCAGGTAGGTGGCCACCTTACGCAGATGGGGAACGTGACGGGTGGCCACCTTACGCAGATGGGGTTGACCCCCGCTGGCGGTCGCGGTGGAAAAAAATTATACGGGCATATGGGCGGGAATACGCCGGGAATAACCGGAATGGGGGGCTTTTCCAACGTCAGCGGGATCATGGACAACGACAACGTGTCGGAGGGCGGTCTCAGTGGCGTGAGCCAGCACCAGGACTGGAACGGCGCACAGACCGAGGTCGGCTTCGGGGAAGACGATGAAGTGAGCATATTTGGCGGCACCCCGGGCTTCGATACTACCGGGATGCTGGGTGGAGCAGGGGGTAACGGTGATGCAGACGGTGGAGGGGGACAGACTCCGGCGTTCGACTTCAGTGGCGGAGCCGGCGGGGTGACGCCTACGCCGTTCGTGAAGGTCGCCGCGACCGGGAAAAGAGCGCACCTTCAGCATCTGGAGGGAAAGAGGATGATTAGCCAACAAGTAATGCAGCGATATGATGCGGCGGCCACTCCCGCCTTCGGGGGCGGAGATCAGGATGGCGGCGCCTCCAGGACTGGCCACCACACGCCTGGTGGCCACCACACGCCGGCCGCCAACATGGGCACAGAGACACCGGCGGGGGCGCTTGCTGAGAGCGTGGGCGGAGGGGCAAGGACACCGAACCAGGGCGGAGGCGCAACGCCAGCCGGGGCCATGCCAGGAGCAGCCGGCTACGAGGTGCGAACTAATCTTTCGATTGTTTGAGGCATATATACGTACTTAACCAGTAGGGCCTGGGCCACGACAGCTGCAGCTGCTGCCTCCACCACAGGTTCGCGTGCATGATCTACAAACATACAACTAGTTCTAGTACTACCGAGTACTTGAACTTGCGCTACCAGCTAGTCTAGCAGAGGCAGTGGTGTAGAGGTAGTAGTTCATAGCTTCATAAAGCATGGGTTTCTGTTTCAACATCAGCTTCACCGATGCATAGATAGCTGCATACAACTAGCTCCGATCGATCTATTTCTCGGTCGCTCGAATTCGAATTCGCAAACGCAAAGCTCTCGAATCGACTACCGCACAGAGGGAACTCGCTCTGGAGGCCGGGCGGGACGGGGAGCTGCAGTTCGCGTCTCCCTACGATGCGACGCTCAACAAGCAGCGCGACCTGCGGATACACGTGACCATCGAGCAGGAGTCGACGCTGGGCATTTGGATGAGTCCCAAGAAGCTGCCCAGCTGCATGCCCCGGCTCATAGCCTCCATGTGTCACGCCGAGCACTCCCACGAGCTTCTGGAGTATCTGGGCCGCTGCGTGCGCTTCATTCGTTGCTGGTACGGGGTCGACCACCACGACAGCAAGCCCGCCTACGGGGCCAAGGCCCTTTACAAGTGGGAGGTGCCAAAGCGACACTGGGCGTTGGTGCAGGCGCTGGGGTTGGACCGAACGCAGAAGCAATTCGACGAGCCTATCACGGACTGGGAGAAGTACGACGAGCAAGTACAGAATTCCGCTCCGACGAACCCGCTGCAGACGCTGACCTGCTCGCCACTCCTCATGGGGAGGAGATTCCACGACCTCTTCACTTCGTGTGGCTGGTGGAACGACCGAAAAGTGCTCGAAGTGAAAAACGCTTTCTGCAGGAACGAAGACTACGTCAGGGAATGCTACCATCATGCGGACCGTACTCGTCGATTTCCATTCGATTTTGTCCTTCGCGGCCACAGCACACTAATTTGCTTCGTTGTTAGTTTCTTCACACCGATCGATCGATGATTTTCTGAGGCTGTCTTGTAGCGTTTGTCTTTTTCACAACTACAAGTTCTACAATTGATTGTGATTCAGATTCTCGCCACATTTCCTACTATACCTTACCCGTCTAATATCGATTTCTTTGTTTCAATATTCGTCCTCCCTTCATCAATTCATTGATTTCGGCCGAAGGAATATCACTTTGATGACAGGTCACAACTGGTACGGGCTCGGGAAGGTCTTGTACACTAAAATGTACGAGGAGTGCAAGGTGCCCCAGGTGAAGTGTTCCCTGAGCCCGGCTAAAGTGTACGAAAGGCTGTGGATTTCCATCACCCCCGGTGCGTTCGATCCGGAACAGCCGCAGAAGAACCCCACGGGCCTCCGCGCGACCAAGGAGGCGCTTGAGGCGCTGCAACACGACGTGGAGCAGACCTATCTCCAGTTTGCGAAGACCGAGGTCCGCGTGATTGAGGACTTCTCCATGCTCCAGCGGATGATGACGTTTGTGTACACGAAGCCGAAGCCGCACATCGTCGAGGACGTGCGCTACATGCACGAGGCCTGGTACTCCGTCTGTCTCCCCCTGGAGGAGCTGCTGCAGAACGGCGAGCTGGTGAAGCAGGTCTTCATCGCGGAACGGCAAAACCTGTGCGAGATCAAGTACTTCCTGGCGGTGCGGGAGTCGACGCCGGACGAGGACCTGCGGGACGCGCAGAAGGACGCGTTGCCCTCCTTTCTGGACTACTACTGCTGGGACAAGTGGGTCCCGCGGAGCACGGTGATGAAGACGTGCCCCTCGGTGCTGCTGAAGATGATGCGGGAGGGGGCCGCGTCGTTTCCCGACGAGTTCGAGGAGATGGACATGGTCGCGAAGATGAACGCGCAACGACTCTGGAAGTGCGCGAAGGAGTACGCCGAGGCGCCGGCCACGTGGGCGCCGCTGAAAAGCAAACAAAAATTTAACGACGCGGGGAAGGAACGCGCGGATTTCCAGGTGAAGATCATGGAGGAAGAGAGGAAACAGAACGCAGGAGCCGCCAACGCGGGGGCGAATGCTGCCGAAGCGGAACAGCAGGGGGCGAAATCTCCGGGCGGTGTAATCGACAACGCGGGTGAAAGGAAAGCATTGGCGGACGCGTTAAAGGCGCGACGCGGAGACGAGCCCAAGATCGAGAATGCGGAGATCCGCGAGTTGTACAAAAAGGAAGCCGCAGTCAACCTCGAGAAGGCACAGAAGGTGGAGGCGGAAACCCTGCGGCTGTTCCGCATGCTGGTGTCGCGCCTGGCTCGTAAGGACGAGGATGCTGCTGCCGACAAGGAAGGGCAGAAGAACCGCTCTTATGACAGCTACAACAAGGACTACTACAACAATGACGAGGAGAAACAGGAGCAGAAGACCACGGAGTTTTTGGACTGTCGGTATTGGAACGACCCGAAGAACCGCGAGGTTGAAAAGGTGCCCCTGGTGTTGATGCGGGGGAAGGCGCAGGACATTCCGGAGGGTGACCGGGCGCGGGCCGAGGTGGAGGCCTCCCCGTTCCAGCTGTATTTCGAGGCGAGTTGCTGCGAGAACCGCATGTACGGTTTGGACCGCACGAAGTACTTCAACATGGTCCAGGCCGAGAGAAGGGGGGAACGTGTGCGCGAGGAGAACAAGCCGAAGCTCGACCCACGCATGCTCGCGGCTGAGTACCAGCCCTGGTGGGAGACCAAGTTCGAGATCGGCTACCCGAAGCACGTCGACGAGAAGACGCACACGACGAGGAACGCGGCCACGGGGCGGATGCGGGTGCTGAACTCGCACCTGATCGCGAAGGCCGACCCCCTGTTCAGCCTCCTCCAAAAGCTCTTCTTCCCGGACGTGTTCGACAGCGCGACCCAGGACGACCCGTGGACGCCGCTGCGGAAGTCGGTGCTGTTCACTTTGTGCGAGGGGCTGGTGGACTTCTGCTGGGAGCAGCTCCGCAACGAGGTCCGCACGGCCGGGCGGGAGGCGCTGCAGCGCGATGTCTCGAAAAAGTTCGCGACGCTGCTGAACCAGAAGCCCCCGCTGCCGCGGTTGAAGCGGGACGTTGCGATCCCGGAGCTGATGGAGCTGAAGAGGCAGGAGCAGCGGAAAGAGCACGAGGTGGCCCTGCCCCGGCTGAAGGAGCAGGAGATCATGCGCAAGGGGAACGACGACTACCAGAAGACGCGGCTGCAGGCCGCGCGCGGGAACGCGGACCCGCTCTACCCGGGGCACTCCCCGTTGCACGCCGGGGTGAAGGTGCTCGCCCTGTACGCCGACGAGCAGTCCGCGGTGGACGTCGACGCCCTGAAGTTGGACAGCGGAAAGTCGATGAACGTGGCGAACATCTCGACGCGGGAAATCCTGCAGAACTTCTACTTCGTGGCTCTGGACGAGTTCGGGCGATTGCTAGAGCAGGGAATCCTCACGATCGGGAAAGAAGACCACTCGTGGCTCTCGGAGCTGATGCACGCGGGCGAGCACCTGAATCTGAGCGGCCTCACGGGGGGGTACAAACTGTTCCACCGAATGGTGAAGACGCACCTGCCAGGGTTGGTAGTGCTGGGCGGCCCGCAAAGCCTGATCACCGGCGAAAGGGTGAGATTGAACAAGGGAACTGGAAAGGGAGGCAGCAAAAAGCAGACGCTTCGTGACTACCAGTCCAAGTTCGAAAAAATCTTAGACAGCATTGCGGAGACCATCAACGGCATGGACACCCCATATGGAGATGGATGGGGAGGTACTTTATTTATACCCGGCGTAGCCATTTTGGCCCAAGTAGCTTAAATAGCCTTATTAGCATTATTTTACACTTAACTCGTACTCGTTGATCATTAGCTTAACGTGCGCGAGGTTCGGCGCCCGGGCCCGCAATTTGCCAGGACCATACACTGTACAGCAGGAATTGGCTTTGCTTCCCTTTGGCTCCTAGTCCGATGCTATGATGTTGATGGTTGAGTAGCAGCTTTAGCTCATCGTCATCGATCGTCATCAATTTTATCGAAAAAGAACAGAGGACTCACCATAGATCCCTAACAAACTTGTCAACCACTACAGTTGGCACTTCCGATCCTCTGAACCCGTTCGCTGCTAACGCGGATGTTCATCACGAGGATGGGTACCAGGAAAAGAAGTCCGGTCCGGGCTGGGTCCGCATCGACAAATCAGCAGACTACGACTCCTGGTGGCCGAAGGACTTGGAAGGCGACAACATCTGGGCTGAGGAGATGCAAAACGACACCAAAACGGGTATCACGATCGTGAAGATCGGGACAAACATCGAATCCCTCGAGGACCCAATCAACCCGCACATGAGGGCGCAGGAGAATAGCTCTATTTTCAAAAGCGAGTGGACCAAGATCGACTTCAAGGAAACTTGTAAGCAGAAACTCCACAAAGATGAGCGCAAGATGTTCATGTTCGGGAGTGGGCGCGATCATCATCGGTACACCGATTGGGAGACGGATAGGACGCCGTTGGATAAGAGGGTGGGGTTGGACAGAAACGGGTACTGGTACGTGCGGAAAGACCCAGACGGGACGTGGCGGGACCCAGATCTGAACTACCCGGAAAGGCCGTGGGGATGGATCAATGACGCAAGGGAAAAGAAAAGAGTAGAGCTCGCAGGGAAACCAAACTCGGCGGAAAAAGTACTTATAAAATATCTTTGAGAACAAGACCCAACTACAAGTGTAGTATGTGAATTGCTTCCACATCCACTCACTTCCCTAAACCCTCAAAACAGCGCGCGCTGATCGGATGGACGGCGGGCACGCCGCAGAACTTTTTCGAGAAGGAGCTCGGCATGGCGCCCAAGTGGCGGCCGGAGGTGAGAATTTGCGACATGCGCATTCCCCGCGTCTTCGGTTCGTCTGCCGCCAACAAGCTGGAGCTGACCGCGCCCCACCTCCGCGACGACGGCTTCACCATGGCGAGCGCGAAGCCGCCGGGCGTGAAGGTTTGTCTCTCCATGGCCCGGTACCAGCAGGAGCCTTTGGCGGAGGCGCTTTCGCTGTGGCACGAGCACCCGGACCACTGCCTCCTGCTGGACGTGATCGTTGCCGGGCACCAGAAGTTTTGCGACCGGAAGCAGCTGCACGCGTCGTTGGAGAGGAGCGTGATCGATTTGGTGTGCAGCATGGGGCTCTGCTTGAACCGGCTCAAACGGAACCCGAACCTGCAGTCGCTGGCGCAGTTCCTCCCCGGGCTGGGGCCGCGGAAGGCGAGCGCCCTGTTCGAGGCGATGCCAACGACGGGCGTGGTGGGGCAGAACGTGCACTCCGCGGGCGGCCTGGAGGTGAGGGTGAAACCCTTCGAGCAGCTGCAGAGCATCATGGGCAAGCTGTTCGGCCCGCCAAACGGCGAGCAGCCCGACGACGCGCTCGCGGGCCTGGTACAGGAAGAACGGTTGGACCCGGACCGGAGCTGCTTCATTAACCACCACTTACAGGAGCTGGACGACGCAATCGAGGACCTCTCCGCGGAGATGATGACGCTCAGTGTGCAGGGGAGGAACCTGCGGAAAAACAAAGATGAACACTACGGGTCTCATCTTGGCGGGATGAACAGGCACGACCTCCTCCTCGGCGCGACGCCGGCGGACGCGGGCGGCAGCGCGTCCAGGGCAGCTGTGGGCTCCGTTCCGAACGAGGGCATGTCCGCCAACAGCATGGCGATGAGTGCGGTCGGTGGTGAACAGCTGGGCCTGAGTAGAATGAACGAGACGGCGCGGAAGGAAGAGATCGACGAGTTGAAACAAGAGCAGGACGCAAAGGAGAAAGAGTTCCTTAAGCAGGCCAACCGGCTGCAGGCCCTCGAGCTGCTCGTGGGGAAGCAGGAGTTAATCGGGAAGTATTTGCAGGGTGCAGACGACGTGGACGCGGAGCAGGCGGCCAACTTCCAGCGGCAGATCCGGCGGCGGTTTCCGGGTTTTGGGTCCGGTGACACCGCGGAGATGCTGTACTTCCAGCGGTGGCGGGGCGAGGCCTCGGACGTGTGGCAGAACCTGAAGAAGTTCGTGCAGCTGTCCGACGACCACGAGGGCGGGGGCCTCGGCAAGCTGCAGGCCCTCTTCAGCGACAACGAGCAGCTCCAGGAACTCGCGTTCACGATCTGCCTCCAGTGGTACACGCGCATGTACGTCAAGAACAAGGGGTGGTTTTTGAAGAAGATGGAGTTCGAGCTGGTACCCGACCCGGAGGGCAACAAGAAGGACCGGCGGACGGGGCTCCGGATGCGGGAGATGCTGGCCACGGACCTGGTGCAGCTGACGCTGCAGTACCGCTCGCTGTGGGAGCTGACGCGGTGGGACTGCGACGAGTGGACCGGGCTGGTCGACCAAATCACCAGCTTCCACAACCCGCTGATGCGCATCCCCTTTCTGCTGCAGCAGGACCCGACGGGGGGCGTGGGCGTCTGGGCGGCGGAAGCAGCGGC
>RXOD01006135.1:0-11163 GCA_005223375.1 Amoebophrya sp. AT5.2
CGTCCAAAAAAAAGCCGCATCCTATAATAAATAGTAGTTGGCCTCGACCTGCTCGTGAGAGTCAGCATTCCTGGTGCGGACTTGGACGGAATGGACGCGGAGGGGGCAGGTGTCGATGACGGGATGGGCCTGCTGGCGGTGGAACCAGGAGAAAGTGCCGCTGCTTCGTCGTCCTTCGTGTTCGTCGATCCCAACACATACACCGTGAACGACTGGGTGCTTGACACAGTGTACCGGCGACAAACCACCAAAAACATAATCGGGGTGGACTGGTTGGCGCTGCGAATGCATCGCTGGTCCCGTTCGATCGCCATTTCGCCGGACAAATGGAGCAGATAGCTTATCCTTTTGCTGTATTCATTCGTTTGATATAATGGTCTGAGTTTGAGACTGACCTCCATGATGAGAAACCTGAAATCATACTTAACTAAAAGCCTAAGCTATGGCGGACGTGGGCGACGCGGTGAAATACGTAATGCTGCTCTGATGTCTTATTGTGCGGGCACAGCGTCGCTTTCTGCAGTGAGCGGTTGTATTTTCCGGGAGAAACGCGACAACTCAGGCAGCAGGTCGGTGGAAGTAAAAAGCTGAAGATCAGCACGTTAAACGGGCAAACGGTTATTTTGAAAAATCGCGCTGTGCTTGGTTGTAGTCTTCTCCGTGGTCGTCGAACAGAGTTTTTTTCGTCATCGATGTTTTTTTCGTGATCATTCAATTCTTTTATCTTGCCGCTGGTCGAACGAACCAACACGACACACTGATTGATTGACTGATTGATTGACTGATTGATTGAACCAACACGATGTTAAGTCTTTCCCGTGCAATGGACTACGTGTTACCTGTTACCAACTTCTACCTGAGTCTTGTCTCCGACTCCGTCTCAGTGAAGAGGAGCTTCTTCTTCTGCTTAAAAAGCGCGGCAATCTCGCGGTCGCCGCACCAGCACCACCCACTACCCACCCCACGACTTCTGTGACTAAAAACAAGCATTGACTTACCGATACCGTCGTAATTCTATTGATTCGATTTGAAAAAGATGGGCCGCGGAAGGAGGACGAGATCTTCCTCATCTGATAGCACGACGAACAAGGAGCTGCCTGTCCGAGGAGCATGAGAGGCACAGGGCCACCTCCTCCGAGTCCGAAACGACAGGTGGGTTCTACCTGCAGCCTAAAGGACTTCTCGCGTTGAGCGGGCTGACGTATGGAAATCCGCCCTTTAAACGGTCGAGCAAGATCCCCGAGAATGATGCGATTCTCATCAAAGCGTGGGCCTCTGCGGGGGCAACCGTCGGAGCCTACAGCAAATAAGTGCACGACTGGCGCCGCTGGAAGGACGAGGTGTGTCCGCAGCTGAAAGGCGGGACGCAGTGTGTGTGTCCTTACGGTACGCCGCTCCCCTTTCAGGCCACCAGCCCGAACTACGACCGCACGGCGAACGGTGGCCCTTGTGCGGTGTTTACGACCAAGGCGGCCTGCGAGGGCGGCGCCACCGAGAGAAAAGCAGCGCTAGAAACGGCGCTCTCTGGTAGTTGGTCAGCGTCAGCAGCAGCTTCAGACTCTGCTGGTGGCCGTGGAGGAGCGTCGAGTCCTGCGCCATCTTCTACAACTTCTTGGGTCGGCGACTCCGACTCCCCCGTGAGTTTGGTCGAAATTGGCGCCGAGAACCACGATGTCGATTCCGTTTCCGACGTTGATCAGGAACTGGAACAAGACGCAGGAGCTTCGTCCGGCGCGGACGAAGCATGCGAGGAGGAGAGAGAAGAGGCGATGGGGCTCCTGCAGCCATTTTTTCGAGCAGGAGCAACTCCAAAGAGAGGGACGAAGCTGAACAAAGGAGGCACCTTCACGACGTCCGCAGGGGGCAAGTCCGGGTCCAATTCCGCGCGTCTACCGCCCAGCAACTCCAAAAATAAAGCCAGCGCTCACGGAAAAAAATTTGTCGATTTCATCGATGAAGATGTAGAAGTTCCCGGCTTCGAGTTCCTACAGGCAGCGCCTCCCTCGTCCACGTCCTCCTCCGGCGCGCATCCACACGCAAAAACAATTGAGAGTTCTCCGCTCGCCGAATGCGAGGGTGCCTTTCCTTGACCGAGGTGACGACAACGATTACGGGCTCTGCCTCAGGAGGGACCCCAGCGGCGTGTGGTCCCGAGAGCGCCCAGGAGGATTCCTCATCGGGGTGAGCGTATTCTACACCCAGGTGCCGCTCATTGTTCCTGGCCTGTTTGCGTTCCGCTTGTTCTTCCTGCGCCGTTCCCTCCTGAACCTGCTGAACTTGTCGCTTTTCTTTTTTTTGGCCGTTGTAGACGACGTCGCGGTCAAGAAACGTGTCAACGAGCCGAGACCGCAGGAATCGTGTGGGAGCAACTTCGGCATGCCGAGCGGACACGCGGTTATTGCGGCAGCGGTGCTGGTGCTGCGGACACTGCAGCTAACGCACAAGTGCGATCTACAGGAGGACACGTCGTCGGTGAGAACACCAGTTACAGGTCGGCGAGCTAGGGCTACTACGACGGGCGCGGGCACAGCCACAGCTTCGACTTCGACCTCCGGCTCTGAGCACGAAGACGTCATGGGTGCTGTGAAGGAGAGCGAGGAAGCAGGTACTTTAATTTATGGCGTCGGACGTCCAGCTCCAGGTCCACATTCGCTCGTTTTTATTTCTTACCTACCTGCTACGTCGTTCTGCTCCTCTTCGCCTCGAATTGAGGGTGAGGAGCGGACGAGAGGACATAAATTTTGGAGACTGATTGTCATCATGATTGACACTGAAAGATAGAAGACGAGATACTACGGGTTATTTGCGCTACAGAAACAGAATAAGCTTATAGTGTAGCACTACCTACACCTACTAGTGCTCGTGCTGTGTGAGATTCTATACCGCTATCCATCGCTAATGCTAAAAATGTGGAGGTAACTGGCGGACGAGTATTTTCGTCGCGGCCAAGACCCCTAACACTGTTGATCCCAGTTAAGGTGGGTACGTACTAACTATACTAGTCTCGATGTCGATCCTGTTTCTATTTCTCCGAGAATATGCAACGATCCGATAAAAACTAACGAAGATGGAGACGACGGCGCCGACAGCGCGCACGAGCGCCTTATAGAGAAGTCGGGCTTGTTTCGGAGTGGCTGCAGTCTTTGCTCGGGTCCCGCGTATTTGATCGCGCAGCTTTGCGGTGCTTTCATGGTATTTTGCAACGAATGCCATTGCTGCGGTTGTCGCAGTCAGGTGGATGCCGAGACCTCCACCCGCAGCGAGAAGCGGAACAAGGCTCCCCGTACTAGCAGTCGAGCAGCCGAAGGCGAAGCCGAAGCCGAAGCGGGGACCTCCGCGGACATCTCGCGCTCCTATGAGCTGGATGACGAGGCACTTTTGACGCGCCGCGACTGCGCCTTTTGGCTGACGGTGTGGGTGCTACTCCTGTTTCCCGTGCCGGCAGCTCGAGTGGTGTTGCGCGACCACACAGCGGGGCAGGTGCTGGTCGGAAGTTTGCTCGGGATCGGGTTGGCGCTCGTATGGTTCGGCGTCCAGCTGTGGCTGGCACGGATAATGATGCACCGACTGGGCCAGGGACTCCACTTGAGCCGCCGGCTCGTCGATCGCTGCGCGACCTTTGGGGGCCTAGCTGTTACCACGAAGACCAGGATCACCGATGGCGCGGCGGATCAAGACGATTCCCTCGCGGACGCGCGGGACGAGCCGGCAGAAGCAGGAGAGGTGGAAAACATCGGGGAAGCAACAGAAGCGGGAAGAAGTGCAAGTGGCCTCAAGGCTTCGCTCGCGGGCCTGTCCTGGATAGAAGAAGCGCTGCAGGAAATTTCGGCGCGCGAGGAGATCCAGGTCGACGAAGACGAAAATACATCCGAGCAGAATGGAGCGCCTGCGGAACGAGACGACTCTTCACCCACGACTTCGACTTGCTGCTGTTCGTCGGCTTGTGCGCGTTTTTCTTTTTGTCGCGCCAGGTGCCACCAGCGTTCTTACGTCTGGTGCTGCCTCCACCACGATCTCGCCGTGGGTTTTCCCGCTTTCCGCGCCCATGTCCGCGAGGTCATTCTTCCATTGTTTCTCGATAACATAAGAGGTGGCACCATGCTGGCCAAACGGCACATTTTCAAGCTCACGCTTCGGCAGTTAAACTGGTACGTCACGCAGCGGGAACGCGCTCTGCAAATTGCAAAAAGGAAGCACGTCAGCCGCGGAGAGATAAACGCGAGGCGCCACAAGATGGACGAGGTAATAAGCCTGCTAGACGAATTACTGCTGGGAGCGGCAGCCGGGGGGAGTATGAGTAAAGTCCTGTTGCAATACAACTAAGAGTGTGCTGGACGACGACGACCACCTGGAGGGTTCTGGATCATGAAAAAGAACAAGTAGAGGTAGAGGGGGCGGACGAGGCGGTCCTTCTGCTACTTCCGGAGGCATAGCTACAAGCCAAGTCCAAATAAGAAAGTGAATTCAAGGTGCTGCTGGTGCGGCTTGCGAAGAAATAGAAAGAAAGTTCAGTCACACTCCTCAGATTTGTTCATTCTTTTCTTTCGCGATCCTATCGTACACGTACTTTTTAGTGTTTTTGTAGGCATGTTATATATTCCTTTTGGTTTTGTGTTGATCTTTATGTGTTGTCGACTTGTTGTTCAGGTTTATGAGATCGCCGCCTACTACTAGTACGTCATCACCGAGATGATCGAAATCGAATCTGTTTGCATTTTTTCCACATACTACAATTTTTTTGCCATTTATTTCTCAGAGTTTTAGCAAGTAGGTTCGTTTAGTGACGTGCTTGTCTTCCCTTGTTTCTGTCTTGTTCTCCCTCGTACAGGTTCCCTGCACTCCGTTACAATCTGTGCTTCGGTTGAATGAAGAACATTTCTTGAGTGCTGGATGCTTGTGTTTGATGTGAAATAACCCGCCCGCAGCTCGCCAGCTTGGTGAACCAACCATGCTGAGAATGCAGTCTAGTACTACAGGAATGCGTGCGGCGCGCTGGCGCTTCGGATTCTCTCAAGAGGCGCAAAGCAGCTGCGGATGCGGTATGGTCTTTACCGAATTAGTTTGCAAAATGAAATGGAATAAATATATTCATATTGATTTTCGTTTACTTATAGTACTTTTGTTTTTGGGAGGGGTGTTGGTTTAGATGGATCGACGAGATGACGTGCTGGTGCTGCGCATGAGCAAACTAAGAATACATAGTGCGAGTGGGAGAGGCAGAGGGAGCAAAGCCGAGGATTGCACTTGCAAAATCGGCAGGGGCGTTGATAATGGCACTGGCAAAACCAATATATAAACTATTTCTTTGAAAATCAAAATGCGCCTGCTCCTGCACGAGGGAGTAGAACCAAGAAACTGAAGTCACAATGAAGCAAAAACAAAAAAAAACGAAAGAGGTGCAGTAATCCACGCAATCGCTCGTGCAGCTGCCTGGACAAGATGAAGCAGTTAAGTACAAAAATATCAATACCAGCAATATCGCACGACGCACCAGCACTGAAATGCAAGGCACACTGGTGTGACGGAATAGTTTTTAATCCCGTTTACAGCAAGGTGAAGAATGAATTTAGTGAAGAATGCCACGGGGACGAGGACGACGCACAAGGAGTAGATGATATGATCGGCGGTTTGAATCGCCCTCCTGACAGCGCGGACTTCGCTGCACCTGGCTGCGCACCTTCAGACTTTTCATCTCTGCTCCGCCAGAAGATGTAGCAGTGATACAGGCAGCACAGGAGACGACGAGTACAGCATGCGGCGGCCCCTGCGGGAGGGGCCAGGGCCGCCAGGAGGTGGTCCGCCGACGACAGCGAAGAGTAGGACGAGATCCTCGGCTTCCTCATCCTCGCGAACAAACACATCACCCAATAGTAGAGCAAAATCGGCAGGGCCAGCAGCTGCATCGTCGTCGGCGAAGAATAAGAAGAGGAACCGGAAAAGGAAATCAAGGAGGAAGAGATCAGTTCTCTTTGATTTTTGGTCGCGGTCATTTCTCCTTCGTCCGGCGGCCCGTCTCCTCGGCGGCCGCGGCGCCTCGCCCGCGTTCTACTCCACGGGAGCTGCAACTGCCACGGCGACCTCCGGAATCGTGCTTCTCCTTCTTCATTACGGCTTTATTTTCTCCACGCGACCCCCCCTCGTTCTGGCGGGGCCCGGCGGCTTCCGAGGAAAGGAGCCGGAGCCGGAGGACGACGGCGGTGTAGAAGCTGCGGGGATAACATCCGCAGGCAGGAGAGGTTCGCGAGGACCGGAAGCCCCCCGACCGCGGGCAGGAGGTGCCGTTGGGATACTGATCCCGGACACAGATGCCGCTTCTGGGCACGAAGGCGGTTTAGCTGACGCTACGCGAGGACGTCGTCGATGGCCGAGCGCAAAAACTGACGAAACGGCGCTACAGAAACAGGAGCTGCGCGGACACCTCGATGGTGCCGGAATTCGGTCCGACGTGGTAGGCCGCGAAGACTACGACGTTGTCGTAGTAGAAGGACCAGCTGCTGCTGCTCCGCGTGATGGTGATCGTGCTGTCGTTACCAACTTCTTGGACATAGATATCGACACAGACGGCGAACTGGAGGAGGCGGGAAACAATACTTAAGCGGGATGGATGAGGGTATTGTGGCGTCGCGTTGAACAGGGTGTAAGTGTAAGGCGATGCTGGTACCATCTGTAAGTATATTAATGCTGATAATATGACTCTTGTACTACAAGAACCCCAACCCCAGTGGCGCACGACTATACATAGTGTGGCTATACTAGCTGTGTATAGGCTAATCCACAACGGACGAATGATCCCCGTTCCCTCCCCTACCGCTTGTTTAGGGTGGGGCTGATTCGGCAGATGCCAAGTCTGTGGCTCTCTCGACAACCGTCATCCGGATAGCGGCAGTGTCACCATAGGCCCGAAAAACGCGCACTCCTTTCCTTTCGCCATAGTTTGTTCTCTTAGCTGCGTTATTTCTATTGGGGATACAGCTCCTGCTGCTTCTCGTTCTGTAGTTTAGGGAGCCTCATCGGCTCAGGCACCTTCTTGTGGTTCTGTGTGAGGATGAGGTTGAGGAGCAGCTTCGGCCGCCCGGAATCAAAAGAATAGGCGCCCGTCCTTTGGTGCGGCGGCTTACATTTTATTTTTCGTTATAGTTATCGTTTTAGTTTATATTAGAAGAAGATCATTTATTATGCCGAAGAAGTCATCAACCTGTCTCAGTGCGGCTGTCACCGGTAACAGAGCAGGATAGACGACCATCTTCATCATCGCCATGATGAGCATCATCCTCGTTATCATAAAAAAATATCAAAAGCCGCGGGAAGGAATTCGCTTGTGTTTGTCATCGTCGGTCTACCATCTCGTCTCACTCTGGGCTGGGTGACCGCCAGGCTCTGTCATTGCGTTTTTCTTTTTTCCCGGTTCCGCCGGCCCACAGTCACACCTGGCGCGCACGTCAGACAAACAGATACGAAGCCTCAGAGAGTGCATACACATCCACAATTCCACTCATGCCCCCTACGCGTCTAGCACTTGACCTAGGTCAGGCTCAGGGTCAGGGATGGCTTCCATGATCGCCCCCCGACTGTTTCTATCTTGGTACTTATGTCCTTCACCCTAGTATGGGAATGGGTATGGCTGCCTGTCTTTAACTTTACCCTGTGCCCGTTGCTGCTAGCTCGTAGACATTGACTCGAGCTACTGGCTTAGTCTCGGCCCCTCCAACTCAGCCTTGTTCTCAGGAATGCCACAGGACGCCGAGGATAGGTAGTTGGTGGCGAGCACGTCCGCGTGGCTCCGCCAATGGTTCGTAGGATAGTCATATACCCTACTCAACTGACGATGACACAAACCAGCAGCAAATATGAGAATCTATCCCCAGACCACGCGCTTTGATATTGACGATGATGATGATGATGATGATGATGATGATGATGATCTTCACCCAGGGGACGTAGTCGGAGAGCAGAATGGCGCTTCGCAAATGCAGCTCGCCGAGCACCAGGAGCAGGCGGCGGCTACGGGTCGCTCGGGCGGGTGGGGTCTTGGGAGTGTGTTGAGCGCTGCGAGCAACGTAGCATCGACGGTTGTAGACAAGGCTCAAGGCAGTATTGGGGGATATCTGCTCGAGTATATGTTGGACAGCCCAAACCTCACGAAGTGGCTTAAAGTCTTCGAGAAAGCGATGAAGGCGTTCGACCCCCTGAACACGACGATGATCGCCAACCTGAAACTTAAGCAGGTGCCAGAATCGAAATCGATAGCGTTAGCGATACATGCAGCTGTATTCGTCGACGAAGCCAAGCAGTCGCTTCGAGTTGTACGTTGTACACGCTACGGTGGGAAATTCTGGTCTCTCTCTCTCTCTCTCTCCGTGATGGGGATTCTTGTTCTCCGGGGTTGTCAAATAAAGTTAGCAAAGTGCTGCCCTTTTGACAACCCAGGCCCGCCAAAAGATTCAGGCATCAACGTTGATGCCCGGCCACCGGCCTGACCCCCCCTCACTTCCTCCTTGTGTTGATGGCATCAACAAAAGGAGGGCGCGCGACAGCTCCTATAGACGTCTCAGGAGAAGTGACAGTGAAGTGGAAATTCCTCCGCGTGTCTTAACCGTAAGCATCACTAGGAGCCGAAGGAGAAGATCGCGTGGTTATCCCGGGGGATGCGCTTCTTGCCCTTGCGCTCCTGTCGTCGGACTGAACTAGATCGATGGAAGATCTACTTCTAGCGGAGGCGCCAGAACCAGATGGAGATGGTGCAGATGCTCTTCTAGCCTTCCACGAGCGTTGTCTTTCAGTTTCACCACCAGAGGTCATCGTATAGTGATACAAGTATTTCAAGTCGATGTCGAACGACAACGAGTTACGAGTACCAGGAGAAGCTAGCACTGATGAAGATTTTTTTATTGTGCTTAGTTACGCTTCATGTTCATGTTCTTATCAGAGAAGATTTCGATTCTCGTTCTCCTGTAGTGAGTTTCCGGAAGGAACCAAGCTTCCGCTGGGCCTCGCCCCTGATCTGACTGAATATACCATTAAAAATGGAAAAAACCGGGTTCATGAAGTCGTGCTCGAGATCGCGGAGAAGGCCTTCAAGAAGCATGCGGACAGAATAAAAAACGGGCCGCCGGGAGTTTGCCTGCCGAACGTAAACAAATTTTACGACCCGTCGACGGCGGCTCTCTCTCCATTGCAAGACTATAAACCAGCCTCCGACGGTTGCGGGGAATATAAACCAGCCTCCTTGAATCCGACGGCGCTTATAAAAGATTCTACTAAGGCTACGGCGAAGGAGTTATTCACGAGTACTAAGGGGTGGAAGATGGCGTTGAAAGCAGGAGCGGCTGCAGCTGGAAGAGCACTTGCGACAGGAGAGTCGCCATTCGGGGGCGACGTAGAAGCTGGAGGAGCAGAGTTGGCCAATGCGGCGGAAACGATCTTCAAGGAAATCTTACCCCATCTCGTGAAGCAGCTGGAGAAAAAAGTGCAAAAGGCTGAGGGGATGAACAAATGCGATCCTCACGAAGATGAAACAAGCGGGGACCAAGTGCCAAAGACAACAACAGGCGAGGAGGAGGCGGAGTGCGGGTCCATCAAGTCCGACGATGAAGGCCATGTTTGTTGCGTGTATGTGCCACTTCTACCGGGAAAGGGCGACAAGGACACGGCGCCAAACAACCACATACCAATACACGAAAGTATCTTCTTCCTTCTCCTCGAGTACGAAAACTTGAACGAGAATGGCAGCACAAAGACATCAAAAACTGAAGACGACAGCGGCGATCCACCGGCGCCCCTGAATATTACCGGTGACGTGGTGCAAGTTCGCCTGGGCCACATCGTGTTCGCGGTGTTTTTCTATTTCGACAAGTTCTTCCCGGAAATCCTCGAGAAAATTGAGAAGGGCATGCTATCTGCGCTGGATGTGCTGGGCGACTTTGCGGACAACGCAGTCGAAAAAACGGCGGAAATGGCTGCTGCTGCACAGGACACAGCGTCAGCAGGAGCAGTAGAAGCATCCAAATCGTCTTCGTCATTCATTGACGCAACCGAGAAGAAGGACGAGGAGAAGCAGGGCGAGAAGAAGGACGAGGAGGAGCAGGGCGACCCCCCCGGCGCGGTGGACGAGCACAACGACAACCCTACTTCTAATATTGTCGAGGCTTCTACATCTACATCTCCTGATATCCTCGACGAGAGTCACAGTTTTGACGAGCTGTTGGTGAACCTCGGAAAGCTAGTTCGGCCGTGGCTGCGTATGAAGGGCGCACTAGCGGCTCAACTGTTTCACGAGGAGTACAAGTTACGGCGCGCGCGACTCCTCGAAGCATAGGTACGATTCTCATGGCTGTTGCCAAAGATAGGCTCGCATTAGCGAGCGAAAAAGGCAGCGAGACGCGAGCACGAGCGAGCTGGCATCAGGCGCAAAAAAATAATCGATGAATTGATCATGATCGTCTTTCGCCCTGGTGCCGATAGGAGGCGACTGTTGGTATAGTTGAAGCGCGGGGTACCGCCTTCATACCAGAGGACGCCCACAGGCACACTAGGTGGACTAGGAGTGAAAAGAACAAGCGAGGCTGCGCTCATGATCATAAGTTATAAAGGAAAATACTTAATTATATATATAAGTACATAAGCTCCTGTAGCTGTAATCCTTGTCATGAGACGGACGCTTTGCGGAGTCGCTGTGTAATAGAGTTGTGGAAATACCACCATCCGGGGGAGCCGCTGAAAATGCCATCACTCTTTATTATGGCGCGGCCAGCTTTTACAAATACGTCGAAGATCTAGCAGTGGGAATCACGCAGCTACTATAACTTACTATTAATTTATTGAGCAGGTAGTTATATGTTGAGAGAGTGTGTTGAGCGTGAGTGAGCTGTTCTGCTAAATTTGTTCCGGTTCCGGTAGTCTTCCGAGCACATATAATATTCCTTATAAACTACAAGAACAAGAAGTAAGAGAGACCAAAAGCTTCCTGCTTCAGCTTGTTCTGGCGGCAAGGGATAGCAAGGATAGTCGTCTAAGTCTTCTGAATGGACGGAATGGGGGCGATAGAGTGTGGGTGGAGCATGCGCAGGAGCAGTAGGCATGCTCAGTCGCAGTTGCAGTACTACGACCTAGTACTTTCTTATTGCGTTTGCGATTCTCGTCGCGAACACGCTCGCTGCGGCGACT
>RXOD01006136.1:0-11162 GCA_005223375.1 Amoebophrya sp. AT5.2
CCCCCCGGCGCGCCAGTCCCCATCGGGTTGTTGTACGGCTGCTGCATGTGCGTCTGAGGGGGTGCAGCTCCGCCGGGGGGCTTTCCACCCACCGCTCCTCCGGGGTGGTAGACTCCTGGTTTGCCCCCGGGATACTGGTGTGGTCCTGGCACTTGGTAGCCCGGAGGAGCGGCGCCGGGGTATCCGGGTGGCGCCGCGCCTCCGTACGGCGCACCCATCAGCGGGCCCTTTTGCGGCGGCGGCGCGCCGGGCGGCGGCGCTCCTCCTCCTCCTGTTCCGGGGGGGTACATTTTCCCGCCGGCTGGAGGTGCGCCATACCCTGGCGGTCCGGCGCCGGGGGCACCTGGCGGGTAGGGAGCAGCTCCCGGCACGGCTCCGGCGGGGCCCTTCATCGGATCGAAGGCTTTCGCATTCTGGCCCTTCTTTCCGCTTGGTTGCCCCGCGCCGGCGAGCATGGGATTGTATCCCGGCGGCGCTCCGACCGGCGCGCCCGGCTGCTTCCCGCTGGGTGGCATCCCGTACGGACCGGGATGAACTCCAACTCCTGGCGGCATCTGCCCCACGTACTGACCCGGAACGATTCCTTTCCCGCCTCCTTTATTCGCCGCTCCTCCGACTGCCCCCATCACGCCTCCAGGAGGAGGTCCTTTCATTCCCATCGGGTTCATGAAGTGCGGTTGTCCGGGCGCCGCTCCTGCTCCCGGCGGCATCTGGCCCATCATCGGAACTATCGTGCCGTAGGGGTTGTACGCTTGCTGCTGCTGATGCACTAGGTGCTGCTGGACTCGGGGGTCTTGCTCTTGCTCCGGCATTGCTGAAGCTGATGCTGGCTGTTGATGGGAAGATGACGAAGAACTTCCCCCCACGACCATCTGCTCTCCTCCCCCCGCGCCGGCCACGACCTGCCCGGGCTCTCCGCCGGACGCGGCGTTCAGGTCTGCAAAGGTGATCGCCGCGCCGGGGGCCCCCGCTTGATCTCCCGATTGAGCAGCTGGCAACATGTTTGACGCGAACATGGTCGACGTCGTGTGGTCCTGCTTCGAGCCGGCGCGCTCCCTCATTTTTTTCTTTTGTTCCTTTTCCTTTTTCTTTTCTTCTTTTTTTTCTTTCTTCTTCTCCTCCTTCTCCTGCTGCTTTTTGCGCTTCTTGGCCTCCTTCTTGCCCTTCCGGTCCACGTCCTCCACCGAGGGCGAACGCGACCGCTTCTTGTCGTGAACTTCGCATTCGCTTGCTACATTCGCATTCGCACTCGGATTCGCAGCTGCTCCATTCACTTTCGGAGCCCCCCGGCTGCTTCGGAGCTTTTGTACAATATTGTATTGAGCCCGGCTGCTGGAGAGGAATTCATCCGCGGACGGCTCCGCGTCACTCTGCTTGTGATCGTCGACCCGTCCGCGGACGAATTCCTCCTTTTCACCAGCTACGAAGATCCCTTTCTTGCAGCCGTTGTTCCCGGTGCCGGTCCGCTCCGAGCCGGAAGAATTTTTTACGTGTTCGGCTCCATCTTCACCTTCGCGTCCTCCGTTTGCAGCACCTTGTTGCGCTGCCGCGCCATCCGCAGCTTCATCAGGGTTCGGGGCCTGAGTTGAGTGACGATTCATGATGATCCGATTGCAATTCTTGTTCTAACTATAGTTCTTACTTTAACTTTTTATATTATACGATCGTCGTCGTCGTCGTCGTGGTCGTCCTTCTCCTTGTATCATGAGTCTCGAGTCAATCCATCGATAACAAGAAACAAAGTACTTCTTACCACCTGCTCCGCGCTCGGACTATCCCCCACGCCCCCGGGCTGGCTGACGAAAAGGTTCGGCACGGGGCGTCTTCGTTTATTCGTTCCCCCAGCAGGGGGCTGCGGATAGACAGATTCAGCAGGAGCTCTCATGGGGACAAGACGGGTCCCCAAATCCTCGAAGCGGCGCCGCGCGGGCGCGTCCTCCCGAGGAGTAGAGGCTTGGTCGTGATCTCCTCGAGGCGAGGCGCCGCTTCCCGCCGAGGAGGGGTGGATTTCGCGGGCGATGGCCCTCTTCAGCTCCGCGGCAGCCTGCGCGTCGGCAGCGCTCAAGCCAGACATGCCTCAAGAGGATTGGGAGCACGAAGGCGAGCGATGGGGGAAGTTAACAGCAGAATGGGGCTGGGGGAAGTGGTCCGCCGTCTTCATCCCGTGCTACTAACTTGTAACAACCCTCAGCGACCGTGACCGATAAGCCATTCCCGCGCATTTTTTTCCTTAAATAATATCCTCTCCTATGCTGAGCATTGGTTGGCGTTGCGGTCTTCTCTACGACTACGACTGCGACGTTAATTTGCATTTAACCGAAATCCAAATCGTCTCGACCTATGCTTCATAAACCACTCGTTCTTCCGGCGACTACGAGAAGAGGGGATGGGGAAACCAGAATGAGAGGCCGTAAATGAGAGGCCGTAAATGAGAGGCAGTGTGCCTATATAAGTATGTATCTATGTCTTATGGGTTGCACCAGAGCTCTGGCTCTCCTGGAAAGAATATAAACTTCAGAACACTTCTTCAGCTGGTGCTAGTGATGGACCTGGACGTGGATACATACCTACGTACAGATGGATATATTTTTTTGAAGACCTAGACCACTATGTCTATGAGGAAAATAAAGCGTACCCTATCGGTTAGGGGAGAAATCGAAACCGAGAAGATGCAGCCGCTTTTCCGGCAGCACCAACGAGTGAGACTGTCGGTTGGAGGGTTTTCGTCTGAGGCTGACGCTGTCCTCCGACGTGCAACATACATCAAGCTGATGCTGCGCGACTGCGAGTGCTCCCTCTTAGAGAATAACTTAACAGTGAGTTGCTCGACGATCTTCCATCAAAATGAACATGCACATGATTGCAAACATCGAGAGTGAACGGAAGATTGAGATTCAATAATTCATCGATGAGAAGTTGATGTTGTCACAGATCAGGACAGCGAGCACAGTACACAGGATGTTGACGAAGCACATCGGAATTGAAGACGGATTCTCTTCGTTTTCTTACTCTTTGTATAGGTGGATGAACATGGACATGGACATGGGACAGGCACAGAGTTTGGACGTCGTGTTGGGATGTAACGGATTCTGCGGCTCTTGCTCAAGCGTGTCCGTTGAAAACTACATTCACAACGAGCCTATCGTTCTTGAAAGCCTGGTGTGGTTGTAGATTCCGTAGCAGCCGCTGCGTCTTCTCCGATTCGATTGCGGAAATGAGCTGCAGTAATCATTGATTTAGCGAGCAAGGTAAGTTTCAAAGGCGATGGTTAAACCCGTGTAAATATTATCCTAGATTGTAGCGCCGAATTCCGCCATCCAATCTTGAAAGCGTTGGAGGTCCTCGGTCCCCACAGATCGGCTTACGTTTTTCAGACTCGCCAAAAAATCCTCGAACGTCACCGGCACTTCCTCGATTTGCTTCGCGGCTTCCGCCAGGTTCGCCTGTGATATCAGTTCTTTCATTTCAAAATACTCAACGATACAAAGGTCTTGTATCTCTCCCACTACGAAGCTCAACAAATAGTAACTGCAGAGCTTGAGCTTATGAATGTATTATTTTACCTTTTCCTTCCTTGCCTTCCGTAGCGTGTCTCGGTGTTTTCGCATCTGCATCATGGCCGCTTCTCGGCAGACGTTGGTGATGTCCGCGCCGCTGTAGCCGTCGGTGAGAGCGACCAACCGGTCGAAATCCACGTCCTCGGCCAATTGGATGCCCGGGTTGTCGACGCACATCAAATCGAAGATCTGCCGCCGTCCCTCCGGCTCCGGGAGCGGGATGTAGATCCGCTTTTCCAGTCGTCTCCTCAACGCTTCGTCGAGATCCCACGGCCGGTTCGTTGCGGCGAGGACCATCACCAATTTACGGGTGGTGGTCCCACTCGTATTTTCCACTGCATGAGGATGATCCGGCGCGGCGGCGCCAGCACCGTCGAGTTGCTGTTGCTCTCCCGTCGAACTAGAGGAGCTACTACCTCCACCTCCCGACGAGCTGGAACTGTTGATGCCGTCCATCTGCACCAGCAGCTCGCTCTTCACTCGCCTGCTCGCTTCGTGCTCGCTCGCCTCTCCCCGCTTGCTGCCCAGTGCGTCCACTTCGTCCAGAAAAATAACCGTCGGCGCGTAGAACCGTGCCATCTCGAACAAAAGTCGCACCAGTTTCTCGCTGTCTCCCCGGTACTTGCTCGCCATCGTGCTCGCGCTCACGTTCATGAAGGTGGTCTCGCACTCCGTCGCGACCGCCTTCGCCAGCATGGTCTTGCCCGTGCCCGGCGGCCCAAACAATAAGACGCCGCGCCAGGGCCGCCGAATCCCCTGGAAGTAGTCCGGCATGGCCAGCGGCATAACCACCGCCTCATCCAGTAAATCCTTCGCCAGATCGTTGCCCGCGATGCTGTCCCAGCCGACCTGGGGGTTCTGCTCCACACTGTCCCGCTCGATCAGGTTGATCAGCTCCGCGTCGGGACCGTCCAGCCGGTCGCCATACACGTGCTCGAGGAAGCTCAGCTTGCGGTTGCTGAGGTGTGACGAGTGCTGGTAGTTGTGGTGGTGCTGCTGCGCGGCTCCGGTGCCTGCTGCGCCGCCTGGGGCACCACCTCCGCCAGACGCGATATTTCCGTACGACGGGTAGGAATTAGCAGCACTGCCGTCCGTTTGCCACGGCTTCGCGTAGTTGCGGGAGCCCCGCCGGGCGTGCTGGACAGCCAGGTTGTTCGGGGGAGCGGAAGATGCGGCAGGAGCATTTGCGTTGCCGGGTCCGACTCCGAGTGGCTGCTGTCCTCCAGCTCCACCCCCGCCAACTACATTCGGATTCTGATTCATCATCTGCCGCGGCGCCCGGTTGGTGCCGGTGCGCGGGTTGCGGTTGGCGGCCCACTGCGGACGCCGGCGGGCCGGGGGGGGGCTCCACACGTCGTTCGTCGGACCCTGCTGAGGCGCAAGAAACTCGTTCAGAAGCGAACCTGTTCGATACGTGCAATGATCGACTTCTGCGCCGCAGAAAAAATCGAGCTGAATAACTGTCGTGGTCGCACAACTAGGACTACGAACGTATAATAGGTACCGCCACTGTTTGTGTTTTGCCCCCCCAAAGGACCGCCAGGTCCGCCACCAAGATTCACAGCACCCCCGGCTGTAGAAGTACAACCATCCTCATCACCCTTCGCAAGATTCACCGTTCGCGGCATCGAGGATGAACTGCTGCTTCCGCAGCTGGCCATGGATTTCCACACGTTTTCGAGGTTTTGCACGAGCCGCAGCTCTTCCTGCAGTTGCGTCCGGCACTGCGCCCACGCCTCGGTCGCCGCGCGGCCCCCGCGGGGGCCGGGAGTGACGTCGGCTAGGGTTCGCGCGAGCTTGTCGTAAACCGTGAGCGACTCGGCGTAGTTCCCCAACACCGCCTGCTCCCGGGCGCTCTGGACCGCCTGCGCCACAGACGCCCGGTTGTCCAGCCGAACGACTACCATGATCGATTCAACAAGGTCCGGGACACAAGAAACCAACGAAAGTCAAAAGAAATCTTCGCTCCCGCTAGCGCTACCGCGGCTTGCATCAAGTTCAAGGACAAGATCAAGTACAAGTGCTAACAGTAGCTCTAGACAGGCGGGGGCGGGGGCAGAATTTGGCATGGTGTAATTTTGCTGGCGTCGTGGGTGCCACTATAACTTGCCGCTTTGTTATAATTGCGTCCTTCCTCTCGTGGTCGTGACCGTGAGTTTTTAGTACGATCTGACCGATCGAGAACACTGTGTGAAACATTTCTCAACGATCGCGGAAGCCCACCAGTACACCACGCGAGAACTACAAGGCGCCCGCGTGCAGCCTGTTCCTTCGGTAAATATCGTTGTTAATAGCCTTCTTCTTTCCATTTGTTTCTTTGTTTCGTGGTCCATCGAGTTTTTCTTTCGACGTCGACTCAGACGTCGTCCTCGAGCTCAAAGCGTTTTGGACTGTCCGTCTATGTTCCGGAAGTGCTGAAAGGCTCCCAGCACGAAGCGGTGCAGGTCCTGGATGTCCACGCTGCTGCAGCTTTCCTTGCAGCTGTGCATGGCCCACTGCGGGATGCCGAGGTCCACCGCCCGCATCCCCAAATTCGAAGACACCATGGGCCCAATCGTAGAACCGCACGGACAGTCATTCCGAACCACGAAATCCTGCATCTGCGATTCAGATGATGGGCATTCTTGAAGATCGATGGTGCATCGATGCTAATGCTGTTCCAGTATCCTGCAGCAGCCTCCTCTAGCTTCGCGAATGAATATAATATAAAAGCAAAAATCTTCGTCAGAGAGTGTACGAGGACGTATCGGTGGAAACAAGAATCGCAATTGCTTGGATATATAAAAGGACGAAAATTAATGATCACTCCAGCATTCAGATTCGATTGAAATTGATTCTATTCATTGATATTGAAATATTGAAAATATTAATTTGTTTACTGCTGCCCCCGCTTTTTTCGCGACTGCTCTTGTGACTGCGGTTGTGAATGCGGTTGTGGCGTACCTCTGGTTGCAGTTGCTTTTTATCACCAGCCCCTTGTGCATCACTGGCCGGTGCTCGCTTTGGTGCTTCGCGGAGTAGTTTGGGTGCAGCGCGTGCGCGCCGTCGATTGAAAACAAAAAGCTCTTGCCCATCACTATGAAGGGACCAGATAGTAAGTGGGCGACTGGTAAGTGCTGTGTAATGGGTCCCCACTTGTTGGGTGGCGGATTGCCTTAGCGATGGCGGCTTGCAATAGGTGGCGAGTGCGTCAAGGCGCTCTGAAGTCTGCCCGGGTGTGAAACACCCGGGCGGTTTTGGAAATGGGCCCCATTGTGCGGGCAGGGAGATGAAAGAACGCCTGGAGCTGGAGGTAGGGGGAAGGGGAAGCTACTGACTACAGTGGTGATAGTCCTGAAAGCAGGGCAAAAGGCAACGCTTAGCGTTAGGGTGGTGATTGGTTGTCGGCTATAGGGTGCAGGAGTGCCAAGTTTGCCGTAGCCGCGAAGCGGCGCCTTTCCTCTTACTGCTGACCGCTTTTGACGAGGAACGACAAAGGGGAACCCAAAAAGCCCCCCAGCAAATCACTTACCACTTACCCACTTACCATCTGGTCTCGCCATAATCACCCGCAGCCACTCGTTGCGGAACGGGATGCACGTGGAGGCGGCGGCGGAAATGCAGTGCGTCGAACTCGTGGTAGCCGTCTTTATCGCCGGCTTCAGAGTCATCGATTGCCCGAGCGACGGCTGTTGAGACACACCCTGGACAAACTGGAACTCGGGTTGCGGAGGCTGAGAGTCCAACACCTCGCCGAGAATTTGCTGCAACCACTGCTCCAGACTGCTGCTGTCCGCGCCGGCCGTGGACTCGCTGCCGCACTCCTCGTGGTCGAAAGCGACGCAGACCTAGTAAGAACCGAGGTTGAAGATGATGTTGAAGTTTATTCGTCATCGTCATCCTGCGTACAGTCAGACAGAAAAGTCTGTTTACCTAGTAGATTGCACCATAAAGTAGGAGTGCGGTACTTTATTACGACAGTACCGCGATGTCTTTAGAGTTTTTTTTTGCTTCCGTTTCTGCGTACTGCGTGATTGCGTCAAATTCGGCCCACACGCTCACCAGGTTGTCGATTCGCCCGCTGAAGATGAAGTCGTCGTTGGGCCCGACGAACCTCCCCGGCTCGCAGTCCATCAGGCAGAGGTCCATGTCCACAATCTCACTCGCCTCCACATTCAGCTCGCCCGCGATCACGCGCAGCAACTCCTCCGTGTGCCGCGCGGGGGCGCTCTCGGTGCCGCTTGGAGTCGCGGCGGCCTCTGGTTCTTCACCTGCGGCGGCTCCGGAAGATGATGCGCCGGCGGCCGTGCAGCTAGTAGTGCTGTTGTCCGCGGCCGCGGCTGGTGCTCCTGCTGGCGTGGTTGTTGGCGCAGGGGGGCTGCAACAGAGAACCGGCTGAAGGTGCTGTTCCGGGTTCACGGCGAAGGCCTTCCTCTCGTCCGCCGTCTGCAGGTGGATGGCCAGATTCGGCAGCAGCAGAATGGGCCGCACGATGCGCAGAAGACGCTCCTCCATCGCGGCTGAGGTTTGAGGTGTAGTATTCTTGGTAGGTTTCAGGTTTGAGGTTTGAGGAAGCACACCTCGATGACTCCATCGCCGATACGCGTCGGCGCCCTACACGAGCACGATCTAGCGCCGTGAGCAGGCATCGCATGGCGGGCGAGGGGGCGCTTTTACCTCTAATATGCGCGCGGGGTGGGCGTGGGCGGGCGGGCCGGGCGCCGATCCAATGCGCAACCTTTCAGCGATTCGTGTACATTTTCGATCCAGCAGGCGGGGCAGCGGCAGCACCGATCAAAACCGCGTAAGAAAACGAGTAAGTACCGAAACGAAACGGGAAAGCCTACTTGCTCTTGTAGCTCGTAGCACTTCTATCGTTCCACCAGCACCATCGGTTCTAGGTCCGATCGGATCTGTTTCTGCTAGCCTGAATCAGGAAAGTGTAGTACTTTCTTAGCTAGATTTTCGAGCACGAGCAGAGCAGTGCTGGAGCTCATCTTGATTTTCTGTCTACTCTATGTATTTAATGAAGAACCTGGATTTTCTTTCGGCGCCACCACGACCTTTCCCGCGAGCCCCAGCGGGCGATCAAACCAGGTGTGCCAGAGCCCGCCCCCGTAAGTCTGCACCCCCACCTGCACGTGGTTTTTGTCCCCCGCCACTTTTGTGTTTGGCCTCAGCCGGAGGCACGGCGAGTCCGTGTGCGCCCCGCAGACGACGAAGCCTCCCTCCGCCGCGCTGAACTTGTCCCCCACGACGAAGGCGCAGATGGTCGAGCCCAGCTTCGTCATGAAGTACTTGCCACCGGTCTGCAGCCGCCAGGGGACGTCGCGCTCGGACAGCTCGGTGAAATTCCGCTCGAGAAGCATCTTCCGCGTCTCATATACGGCGTGGTAGGGGGAACCAGTCTGGTTGGCGAAGTTTAAGAAGTTCTTCGCAGCAGAAGTCGCGATAGAGGTGTGTCCGGCGGCGGCCACGGCGCGCGAGGAGCTCCCCGCAGAACCCGCGGCAGCGGAAGTCATTTTTTGGGGGCTAAGTAGTAGGAATCAATTATGTTTTCTTGTTATCATCGATACAGCGTTGTACTTTCTTATTCCTATGCGTATAATTGACGGGAGGTCGTGGTCGTGGGTCCACCTCGCTCCTGCTCGACTGGGTCCACAACAGTTCAACTAGGACTAGCTGCCGCATTGCTCCTTCTCAAAAAATGGTCGCTTCTTTTTATCTTCTTCCCTTTGTTTCGCTCGACCGTAAAGTCTAACTCGCAAGATGAAGGAGCGGCCACTAGAACGAAGAAATGAACGACGATGGATCACTGCGCCGCCGCTATCTCTTGGTAGCTGTAGGACATTCGATGGTTTGCGATTTTTCCTTGGAGCTGCGTCAGAATCTCAGATGGAGATGGCAAAATCGAACACGTCTGCAAGCATAAGTAAAGGTCGGCCCACAGCAAACTCGAAACAAGTTGGTGCAGCGGCCAAATTTAGTCTTTGGATTGCTTTCGCTATACGTACCGTCAGAACAATACATACATAAGCCGAAGGTTTACACGAGTCTCACACTGGACGCTTCGACATACAGGTCGAAGCGTCCAGCTAGGAAGAAAGTAAGTAGATGATCTTTCGCATTCAACGGTCAAGCGTTGAACCCCAGAAGTAGATGATCTTTCGCATTCGACGGTCAATCGGAGTGGTCCGTGTCCGTCTGATCGTCTTCGTCGATGTAATTCAATAGAAGTCAGTGAGTGCGTGTAAGAAAATTCGCATCGTCGCAAACAAGTGAGGTGTAATCGTCCCCAAACCTCCACTTAAGTACATCCTCACAGATAAAGTCTGATCCTCACAGATTTGATGGTCTGATCAAGATCATGGTCGCTGGAAGTGCATGAGAAAATCGCTCATCATGGCGGATAATGGAAAAGCCGTCTTGTTGCTGGTTTTTTGGACCAGAAATCCGAAAACAGTTCGTGGTATCGAAGAACAGGGAGCTTCATGTCGCCATCGCCATGGAAAAACTATACAAGACGCTCTTGTACATGTACTAGTAGCTTTAGCCAGCAGCAGCACCAGTTCAAACGGAATTACTGTTTCGCGCCTCCGGCTTGCTTCGCCATGATGATGTGATCCACGCGCAGAACCGTGAGCACCTGTCCGAATTTGTTTTTGCGTCCTCAACTACCAGTCGCCAAAACTTCTTCTATCACGACTAAATCTACCAGACTCGAAAAAATCACATTTCTATTTGTTCATCAAATGATGTCTCTATAACTATACCGCTTCCAGTGCGTGTTTGATGGCCCACTTTTTGCTTTCGAGGTGGTCGAGGACGCCTTTTTCTAGGGAGTCCTGCAGGTACTCCTCATCCTCCAGGTCCACGTTGATGCCCATCGTGCGGCGCTTCTTGTCGGACTTCGCCTGGGTCTCGTTCTCGCGGTACAACCCGGTGATGGTGTCCACGCGGCCCTTCTTGCCGCAGTTGTCCGACAAAATCTTCGGCACGCACTCGAGCGACTCCGCGAACTTCAACACCGCATACTGGTCGAGCCCGGGGACCTGTGTTTGCTAAACAATTTAGTACTACTCATCTATCTAAGCGACGAACGAAGAAAAGATGAGGATGAGCACAAATAAATTGATGTTGATGTTGTAGATCTGTAGTAAGTTGCAAATTATCCTATGAACAAATCCAGCCGCAGTAGTTGCCGCTGTAGTACCGTGGAGCCGAAGTTCTGCAGTTCCCTTGCGAGTGTGGTTTCTGTGGCTGCGCCGCCGGGGCAGAAGCGGCCGTCTTTGGAGGCGCACCGAATGACGTGCACGCCGTCGTTCAACGCGCGCTCCCACTCGTCCAGGGTCGACGCCGTCGCCCCTCGCAAAACGATGGTGGATATGTTGCTCTCCGGGGTCTTGAAAATGGTCACCTTCTGACTGGCAATCTCCTCCACCGCCACGGAATCACAGTACCCAACCTCTTCGGGAAGCGGAGGACCCTGAGAAAGCCGAAATGGAAATTTGGATTTTGATATTTATGTAGTACTTTGAGATTGATATAATAACAATAGTGTTTGACATCTGTGTTTTGACGTCCTTATAACTAGAGAGGGCCTCCTTAAGGCAGCCGGTTTAAGAG
>RXOD01006137.1:0-11156 GCA_005223375.1 Amoebophrya sp. AT5.2
CCGCCGCGCTTCATGGAGGAGGTGGAGCGCGAGGCTTTTTCTTTCTGCGTATATACAAACCAGCAGGAAAGTGGCGGGCCCCTCCGCGCGCGTCTAAATGCTTCGCGTGCTTCTTTTTGTTTTCGCGCTGCGTGCCTTTCGGTTTCGTGGGCAGCCGCAGTCTGCGTGTGTGTGTGTGTGTCGTTCTGTCAAGAGGCTTGGTCGCAAGGATGCGGGGTGGACATGGGAGGAAGATCTCCGCTTGGATGCCGTGCAGGGCTTGTCGCGCGCGTTCTTGGGTCGCCTCTTGCAGCCTTGAGCCTCGTGAAAGTCTCGTCCCCCAACTTTTGCACAGGCATGAACTATCTGAACAGTTCGGCTCCTGTGGGGGTAGTCTTGTGGTAACGCTGTGGTAAACCTGGGGCAACGTTGTGGAAGTCTCCTGCAAGTTTTCTCGAAAGATATCTTATCGGAAAGGATCGCTGCCAAGAAGAATCTTCTGACAGCAGCTGCTGACGAAAAAATGGATGCCCAGCATAATCAATGGCGGCTATAAAAAGGAGGCACGATCGTGATCGACTTTTGAAGATTCATTTTTGAGTTATGCCGAGGTTCTCAGGACCAGCAGAGGAGACGGACTGACAACTCAATTTTGCTGGGCTTTCGGAGGAGCAAGCCTGGGTCGGACAATCAGACAACACAATTTTGCGTGATTGATAAAATGCAAATGAACAATAGCCACACCAGCGAGCCTATGGCTATGCCTAGTAGGTCATGCCTGCGCACCCGCACGCTCAGTATCTCTACTGCCGGAGCGATCCGATCACCAGAACAGTCCTTTTGTGTTCAGTTCGTCTGGCCTCTTTTGACCATGACCAAAACAAGATGACGATCGACGAAGCGTGAAGACGAGGATCGCCTGATGACGCCTTCGGCGTGACAATGGTAGTTGTATGTAAGTATGAAAAATGGGTCCGGGGGTTCTTCGCGTTCGCCGCGTGATAATTATAGCAGGCGGATCTTCCACTTCCACATCCAGCCGCTGATAGTGAAATTTCGTGATAGCGATAGGACAATGTGGTGGTCCTTCTTAGCGCGCCTGCCGCTACTACTAGTGCTTGCACATGGCCTTGCGCACACTTTCTCTACTGGTGGTTCGCGTTCCACAGCATTCGCAAATGCGGCGCGGTTCCTGCGGCCCTCGTGGGGGCTGAGCACGTCGGTCCGCACCCGCAGACGAGCAGGTGCAACCAGCACGGTCTCCACAGCATCTCCATCTCCACGACCCGAAGGCGAAGATGTTGGGGAAGAAGCTCCTGATGATGTTGCCGTTGGTCAAGAGGGTGCCGTGCAGTCTCTTGCGGGCTATGACTCCGCCTGGAGGGCCTGGGCCGGAGGCGGGGAAGGGCTCAGTGACGCCGTCGCCGAATCAAGTACTTCGACTTCCTCCGGCGGCGCGCCTCTTCTTAGAACACCGGGGGAAGCAGACGGTAGCACAGTATTGAATACGGACGTGATATCCGACGAGACTAATCCGGCCGCAAGTACGAGGACGTCTCCCACAGGCGGCACCGGGAACGAGGACACCACGGCCCCCGATCCCGACGACACTCAATCCGAACTATCCGTCGGCAGCGCGGCAACCGGCTTCCGCTGTCCAATTTGCCTCTCCAGCAGAGTGGCGGGCGGCGTGGAGGACATTGGAGGCGCGGCAGCAGATGAACAAGTAGAGCCAGTGGTTCTTGCTCGTCGCGCCACCGACCGAGTAACGTTGCAGCCCTGCGGGCACGCGTTTCACGTCGATTGCGTCTGCCGGTGGTTGTTTCCTCCCGGTTCCGGAAACGCGCACTGGCGGAGACATAACATGAACCGAGACAAAAAGTGCCCCGTGTGCCGCGCATTGATTGCTGAGGACTTCGTGCGGGACGTTCTACGGGTGCGGCACAATCTCTTGGTATTGGCGGGGGACGGGGATCCGGGCAGCACGGGGAGCAGTGCCGGGAACGAGGATCACGAGGAGGATAATCTCCGAGCAAGATATGGGCCCAGAAACGTAGTCCCCGCGGCTCCGTGGGTGGAGCCCTGGGCCGCAGGAACTTCTCCGTTTTATCACCACTATCGTGGTCGTCCGGCGCCGGCGCCCCCCTTCAATTTCATACGGCAGTTTCCCTACTTTCATCAGGGGGACCCGGGAGGAGGATTCACGCCTCTTGTTCCGCAGTACCAAGCAGTGCCAGCTTTCCAGGGTCAGGTGGTTTATCGGCCCATCCACCCGCATTTGCAGCCCTATGCACCCTATCAAATGCCCCCCTTCACCCGACCCGCACCCCCTTCACCCGTTGTAGTTCCGGCGGTTGGGGTTTACGGTCCGGAGGTGCCGACGGCCGTTCCGGTGCAGGGGGTGGCGTCGGTTCTGCGTACGCGCGACCTGGATGACTACCAGCGGATGCGGATCGCCCAGATCCGCGCGGAGCAATTAATGGGGGTCGACGAGGAGACGCGACGGCGGTTCCTGCTGCAGGAACAGCATCGGTACAACCTCGCGCGACTGGCGGCCGCGGCGCTTCACCAAACGCCGTCTCACGTGCTCAGAAACGCGATTCTGGAGCTGCGGCGCGGCGGGCTGCGGCCGAGAGGTCGTGATGAACCGCCCAACATCTCTCCCCGAGAAGGAAATCCAAACCGACCCGCTCTCTTCAACTTCATCAACGCGGTGCAGTCGTTTTTAGGCCTTCGCGACGAGGACGAGGACGATGGGCAGCACGGTCCCGCGGACGGCACGTGGACAGCACCGGTCGTAGGCGAGCAGACCCCGGCTCATCTCGAACAGAGGAACCTCCGAGCATCGGTCACCGACGAAGCGCGCGCCGAATTAATGGCGCACCTGGCGCAGCCGCCGACCCCCCCAGCCTTCCTGCAGGCCCTGTGGCACCGGCTTGCCACCGAGGGAGTGGAAATGCACGGGGAAGGCGTCTGGAGCAACCGCCCGGCTGCGCGGCAGTTGCGGACGCAGCTGCTGCAGGCGATCCACGCTGCGGGGTACGAACCAGCACTTAGGGGAGGTTGTTGAAAAAATAAACTCAGGTGTGGGCGGTTTGCGTATTGCGTTTACCGTGCGGCCCCTAGAATACTAACTTGCCTCCATGTAGTACTACTACTAGATGATGTCGCCACTCGCAGGAGATTGTTCCCCGCCTCCCCTTCAGGGACATCAAGGCCCTCTAGGATCGGCAAGAAGTGTAAGACTACGACTAAGCTCCGGCGTACTTACTCTTACGCCCCCACGGCCCATCGGATAGGGCTTCTGCGTCGTTCCATCTGTGATCGTTGCTGCTGGTTCTCGCATCGCTCAGCCTGGGTAAAATTTTTTTCAACCTGTAAAGCACGCACCGTGATGCAGAGCGACGGCCGGCTTTTGCGGGAGGTCCGTCACCAGGCCGAAATGGAAGAGGAGATGGTGCGCGACTACCTCCTCCTCGGTGGTGGTGGCGCAGCTTCGGGTCGTGTCGCCGGGATGAACGCGCAGCAGGATCTGAGTGCCGCGGAGGAGGAAGTGCTGTTTCAGTTCTTCGTGCGCCGTGGGAGGGAGCGGGCATCCGTGGTCCCAACCACTTCTACGACGACACCGGCCGCACCGCCCAATCCATTCGACGAGCGGCTGCTCTCCGCGGCGGGGCGCGAGCAGGACCACTTTCCGTTGTTGGGGCCTGCTCGCGCCCCGCCGCGAGCAGGATCCTTCCGAGAGGAACATGGCAATCCCACTGGCAATGATCGTCGTTCCGAAGTATACCGTTACGCCGATCGTCCGCGGCGTCTTTTTCGGGAGCTTTTGCGTCGGTGGATGGTGCGCGGAGGGTTTCACGAGGACGAGCGGGCGGTTTTTGAACACGAAGACCTGGAGGATGTAGTTACGAATACCCAGCGAGAGGTGGATGCCCAACATTGCCCGTCGATATTTTGCTGTATCGAGTGCGCGGCCCCGGCGGTGCGGGGGTGTTTGTGTTACGTGTTGCCTGCGACCCTTGTCGCTCTGATGTTGGTGGTCGGGACGCCGGCGGCGGCGGACCGCCTCGCTGCGGCGGCGCTCGATGGGATGAACAACACCACGACTGATTTATCCGATAGAGAAACTTCTCATAGCCGCGATACAACTAGCCGCCCGAGAAGACTTGCGTCGGTGGATTGGGATTGGCTGCCGAATGAAGACGGCGAGGGGGCCGCTCCGTTGTTCGGGTCGTTTCTCGACCGATTTCCTACAAATAGGGATCTTCTTCGACCGCGGCAGTCTAACGGTCGTGTTCCGCCTGCGAGAAAAAGTGCAGCTGCAGCAGGCGGAACCAGACCCTTAGACTGCCGTGGCCTGTCTCCTTGGTCCTGGTTGACACGGGAGGAGGTCGAGCGAGTAGTGCTTGAGTTGTGCAACGATGATTCCAGTGTCGTGGAATCATCCGCGTCCTCCGGCTCTGACAGGCGTGGAATCATCCGCTTTGACTCGGAGGAGTCTGAGCGTGACATCAAGGCCTTGATGTCGTCGCTCACTGCCTGCTTGGGAAGGTTGTCGCTCGACGTCGCTGGTGCATCAACTCCAACTTCGACCACTTCCTCTCCTCTTTCGGGATTAAGAACAAAGGACCCCTTGTTGGCGAGGAGGAGCAGAGTCGCGGGGTCTAGGAAAGAACAAGAAAAAGAAGAAGAAGAACAAGAAGAAGAAGTGCGACTTTCGTTCTTGCGCCGCTGCCTCCATTTTCAAGACAGAGCAAAGCGCGTCGAGTTCTTCTGAAAGCCCTCCTTCTTAAGTGAGAGCACTTCAGGAAGGCCTTCTTCCACTTCCACAAGCGAAACAAGAGCTCTTGCAGCAGTGCGGCGACTCGGTGCCATGAGAGCAACTGTGGACGGAATGAGCTCCTTCTCACTTGGAGGGGAGAACAAGGGAGAGAACGACGGGGGTGGGGGAGGACCGTAGAAGCTCTCTTCGTTGCTTGTAGAAAAATCGTTTTTCCGAAACGGTAGAAGCAGTCCTACAGGAGGCGGTCTGCTCCCGGCGACAAGGCTTTAATATTGGGGGAGGCGAAGGTTTGCCCAAACCGAAATGAAGGAAATTGCGGAGGAAGACGAGGAAGTCGCGTTTGCCCTTCGGACCCGCCGACTAAGGGTTGCGCAACAGTGGAGAACATCGCGATGTCTATCTATCTTCTTTCGAAAGTGTATCCTTGTTTTTGTTGATGAGCGATTGATAAGACATTAAGACATTTTCATTTTGTGTATACTCAACCATTAAGTTTAAATAGGCTTTGAGTGGTCTCAACATGTGCAAAATGCTACCACAAGCACGCTGCCTGCTTCACGCAACTTCGACTGCCTGCCTCGCGTTCCACCTCACTATAATTTTTCGACATTTTTTTTTTGGTGAACGAGAGCAGCCTACTTCAACTAGGCTAAAAAAAACTGAAAAACTGAATGAATCGAGTTGGAATCGACGCCAGCCCCACCCTTGCCGTCCAGCATGTGCCTTGTGCATGACTTTGACTCACAAGCGAGGAGGGCCTGCTGATAGTACTGTGAAATGCCAAAAACACCATACGTACCTAAGGACAAATTCAAGAGTGAATGCCATTGCCAACTGCACTCAAGAGGAAGAAACGTGGTAGCAGTCGGGAACAATCTCACGACCGTCTTTGTTTCTGTTCCTGCGGTTGTTGGAACCGACCTTGTTGACGTGACCCCGGGGCCCGAGCCTTCTCGCGTCGGCTCCTGTCTGGTACGGTACCAGCCCCCGATGATGAACTTCGGTTTTCTTTGTGCGATGTCTTCAGATCCGACGACCGACATCACCGGCTGGGTGATCTGCAGAGAAAGCTTCCTCTGCAGATCCCCCAGCCGGTGATGTAGATCGCCTGCTCGCCGTTGATTAGTGCTCGTCGTGACACGACCAAGGTCGACCAAATCATCTCGGTCGACTTTCTCCTGGTCAAGTAAATGCTCGGCTTGTACTGTGAATGTCCTTATACTAACTTGTTGCTTTATCACGTACACGCGGCCGCTACGGCAGCAGCCAAGACTTTGGGTTCTATGTATACTTTATCACAATCACGGATGTCATACGTTGGTTTTCGGTAGCTCTGGAGCGCCTTGGAGGTTCTCGGTCGAGATGAAAGATATCTGAACACCTGAAAATCTGAGTATGAGTACGCTTCTTGAGTTCGTGGTGTCTTGCCCCCGCTTTCCTCGTGCTGCTAGCTGAATCTTCTGTGCCCCAAATGGAGCTGCGACTGGACTATTCTATTGTTCGCAGTCGCAATAGTTATTGTGGTCAGCTCAGTGCGCCTGCACACTGAGACTGACACGGTTTGAATTTTGGTTCCCCACTATACATTCATCCGCCCTATTAAAAGCGCCTGAACTCAATCTCAAAGTCAAACTGCAATCATCCTAGCGGCACGGCGCCAGCATCAGCAAATCATCGGACGACCCGACGCCAAGAATCCCGAAAGCGAAACGAACTCGTACTAGTACAGTCCCCCAAAGCCGGAAAGTGTAGCCGATGCGGATCGAATTCGAAATGCTGGAAGCTGCGTCGTCTTCGTCGGGCACTTCGCAGGACGTGAAAGAACAAAGGGAAAGCTGCTGCGGAGATAAAAACAGCGCGTTGGCAATGCTTGAAAAGCTTCCATGGGCGCGGACGCCTTCTCGGAGGCCGGAGGCTTTTCACAACATGTTGGGCGGATCCCGACCCAGCGACGCCGCCTCGGGAAAGGACTTTCACTTTTTTCGATACGCGAAGCGGAACGGGGACGGGACGTCCAACGGCGATTGGAACTTATTGATTGAAGAGGCTGATCCTGAGGACGGTACTAGTGCTAGTACTCGTACTCCGGGTACGGAGAGCTCGCGCTCGCCGACCCCGTCCCCCTTCGAACGTGCAAGAACAAGAACTCTGAAGCTTTTAGGAGACGAGAATGGAGATGGACCTGATCAGGATGGGTCTTGGGTTTTGCGAAGCAAGTACTTACAGTGCATGACAGAGGAGGACAAGGGAGAGATCATGGACAATCATTTTTTCCGTCCTTCAGACCTGGTGAAGACGTTTGGTTTCGGCTTCGAAGCAACACTGTTGGACAAAAACCTTATTAATGAGGAGACGAACGCGTTCATCGCCTTGAATCGTGACAAAGTGAGCAAGGAATATCCGGGGCTCGCCGAGGAACTTCATATGAAAATCTTGGCTTTCCGTCTGTTTCGCAAACTTCGCGACGGAACCGAAACGTCGACATGATCCCCGACGAGTTCAAAAACAGTCTACCTGTCAAATTGTTCCTCAACAAAGCGGGCCGCTTTGACTTGAGAATCAAAGTCCCCGGAATTCTAAGGCGCAGAAAGATTGTAGCCGCACTTCTCGACGTCGACGAGGAGGGCCGCGCTGACATGGTGAAACCCGCCGCCGTCATGAATGCCTTGCAAGGCGCTGTTAAGATACCCCTGGGTGTCGCGACGGGTAATCCTTTGCTGACCGGTCGCGGAATGCAAAACTTAGGTGATGCCAGTGCTTTGGGGACATTTATGGCTTTTCCCTGGATCTTCAAGCAGGTCCTACTCCGCAGCATGAACAGGATGGATGCGGACTATCTTCGGGAAGTTGTTAAACCGAAAGTGCAAGACTTTTGCAAGAACGAGGGTTCTTATGAACGCACCTCCGCGAAAAGTTTTCTGCAGCTCCCTGCCCAGCGTTTAGGGGCCGCTTCTGCAAACGCGCCGCGAATTTTGCAGAAGCGGTCCCTAAACGCGTCGGCGCCGCGACCTGCCGACGACGTGTTCGCCCATCAAATGCAAGTCGCGGACGAGTCCGACGACATTTTTGATGCGGACCCCATGGACGATGATGCGGTCATCGAGCTCGAGCAACTGACGAGTATAAATCTTCTGCAGTACGTCGAGAAGCTCCAGGCCGAGAAGACGAAAACCGTGGATCCGGGCCGTGCTGCTGGCGAAAGAAGCGACGGTACCGGAGGAGACGAAATAGAAGCTGGTGCTGTAGTTCCTGCCGCGTGGCCGACGGTTTCGAGTTCAGAGGGGGGTGTCGAGGATGTCGGACGTGCCTGGAAAACTCGTTGGGGTGAAGCAGCATCGACTGCGAAAAAAGGAGAAGTAGATGCCCCGGGGCAGGGACCCGAACAGGCGAAGGACCTCCTCGCGTCGCCGAGCGATGTGATTCAGATTGATAACGAGGAGGCAATCGACATCGAGGAAAACTAAGTTAGTACTCCTAATGCATGGATGATGCAAGAGGGCTAGGGATCGATAAATTTCATTTTTGCGTCTCGACGTAGGTAAACCGCTTGAATTAGTTTTTTTTGAGACTGCGCAGGCATCGGCGTAGCACTTGAATTCTACAGGGAGAAAGAGGCACGTACAACTTTTGGAGATGGATCAGAACGCATCCACACTGGCAAGAGTAGAGCGATACATAGAAAATTTGATTTTTGCAGCGCGATGACAAGCGGAGGTAGAGTCACACTCACAACATCATACTTCCTTGTACGAAAAAGCTTTTACTTCTTTGGCTTTGCAGCTTTCCAGGCCAGGCTCGATGGGGACAGCCCCCGTCGACCCAACTGATTCCTGTCGTGAACCCTGGCGTCGCGGGCGCAGACGCAGACGAAGATAGAAAAGGCTTGGTGCGAAGAGCCGGAGGGGGGACGTTTAATCGATTCTGTTTGTTTGTGATGTCATGCGGATCTTCCGAGAGACGTCACGATCAAAGGCACATGCACATCTGTAATTACACCATGAGCTGCCGCACACAGACTCGGTCTACTTATCCTTAAGTAATAGATATTTGGTTTGTAATTGTATTGATGCGAAGGCCTTCGGTGATGCATGGTTCAGAATCGGAATCGGAAGCGCCTTGTTTTTCGGAATCGGAGGTGGAGCATTGGATCTCAGATTCTTTATTTATATTTGATGTCGCAAAAAGCGGGTGATGCCGTCTCTTATTCTGGCTCGATGAATGTGAATCTGAAGTTGACCTACCACTAAACAAACCCAGACCGCTTCGTTCCGACTCGCTGCAGCCCGCGTTCACGTTCATTTGTTGCAGCTTGCCCCTGAACTAAATAAAAAGCATTTTTTTTTTATCATAAACTACAGTACGTCGTAGGTACTACTACTCCAACACACTTACAGACAGAGCTGTCGCGGTACATCGCGTGGAATCCACCGGAGGGCCCAAGAGATACGTACAGAACGAAGAAGCTACAAGAGATGGAGCCTAGTAGTGCCGTCCCTGCTGATGCTGTCTATTCGTGGTCTTCGTGCTGCAGTGACCAGGACACGAGCGCGTTGACACGACTTCGAAATCTTCCGTCGGCGTGGAAACCTTCTCTCACGCCAGAGGCTTTTCACAACGCGCTGGGAGGGAATGGCTCACCAGGAGCTCCTACCGCCCTCGATTCGGTACAGAAATCACACTTCTTCCAATACAGGGAGAGGGATCTTAAGAGCGCCGGGTGGAAGATGTTGGACGATCTTCAAAAAGAAGAAGTACAGCTTCCGGACTACCCAACTCCCTTCGCGGAGACCTGCGAGCGGATCATCTCGGGAAACTCTCCGAATGGGAATGTTGATCGTCCGAACAATGATGTTTCCACATCTTCTTGGGTTTTGGGAGGGGAGTACTTAAAGTGCATGGACAACGCGGAGAAGATGATTGACGGCATGCATTTTTTTCGTCCGTCGGCCCTGTACAATACGTTCGGTTTTGTTCGGCAACCGTCCGCAGCGCCCGCACCATCCGACGACGAAACAAAAGTGCTCAGATCGTATTCGCGCCGCGCCAAGGAGCTGCGGCGGCTAATCAAGGTCACCCAGGCGTCCGTCGATAGCGATACGCCTTTGAAAGCCAAAGCAAGTTTAGCACTTCCCGCTCTCTCAGTACCCTTGAAGGGCCTTGATTTTCTCTACCGCGGCGGCGGGCGGTAGTCCTTTTCCTATCGCTGTGGGTGGGTACGCTTCTCAGTTGGCTGTGTTGCACTCGTCCCGGATCATGAAGCAGCTGCTCCTCCGCCGCATGAACAAGATGGATGCGGATTATCTGCGGTACGATATTTTACCGGCCGTGAAACGGTATTGCGCTTCGAAAAAAGGTCAAGGTGCTGCTGGTGCATCCAGCCAGGCCGCAGCCCCCGCTGCCGCTTCGGGGCGCTCAGCTGCAGCTCCTGTTTTTTTGCAGCTGCTCCCTGCCCACGATTTGGGGGCTTCTCCTTCTGCAGCTGATGGAGCAACGGACCGAGTGAAGATGTTGTCGCCGGCAGGTCGCGGTGCGTCTCGTGTTGCGGGGAACGAGTCCGACGATATTTCTGATGGAGCCGAGGACGATGAGGTCGCTCTCGAGCAACTGACGACTAACCTTCTGCAGCACGTCGAGAAGCTCCAGTCCGAGGAAGCGAATGCGGACGGCATTGCTGCTGGCGAAGGAAGTGACAGAACCGGAGGAGACGAAATGGAGGCTATTGGTGCTGTTCCTGCCGCGTGGCCGACGGTTTCGACTTCAGAGGGGGGTGTCGAGGATGTCGGCCGTGCTTGGAAAACTCGTTGGGGTGGAGCAGCATCGACTGCGAAAAAGGGAGAAGTTGATCCCCCGGGGCAGGAACCGGAACAGGCGAAGGACCTCCTCGCTTCGCCGGGCGATGTGATTGAGAGTGATAACGAGGAGGCAATCGACATCGAGGAAAACTAAGTATTCCTAATGCATGGATGATGCAAGAGGGCGAGGGATCGATAAACTTCATTTTCACGTCTCGACGTAGGTAGACCACTTGATTTTGTTTTTGAGATTGAGACTGCGCAGGCCGCGGCGTAGCACTGACTTCTACAGCCAGAACGCGGCACGTACATACACAACTTTTGGAGATGAATCAGAACGCAATCACAGTCAGTGGCAAGAGTAGAGCGACACATGGAAAATTTGAATTTTGCAGCGCGATGACAAGCGCTAGAGTCACACTCGACTCACAGTCACAACATCGAGCAAGGATTTGCAACAGCATGACAATGCCCATCACTTTCACTGCGCCCACGAGGACGCGATCTAGTACGTCATCCATATTGGTATTGCGTACCAGTTTGAGGAGGTGCGTGGAACGAACAAAACAAAGTTTCTTTATTAACCTCTCTATATATGC
>RXOD01006138.1:0-11153 GCA_005223375.1 Amoebophrya sp. AT5.2
CACATTTTTTGCACCCTTAATTGTCGTAGTCCGCGCCGGCGGTTGGAGACCTCGCGATGATTTTGAACCGGTTGTGCATCGCGTCCGCGCACGCCCCCAACGGACAATTAACACGCACCTTGAAGTGCTTTTGGGGCACCACACCGATGAAATCACTTTGGCACTGCTTGTCGTCACTGCGGCAGGTCTTGGACGTGTAGAAATGCACGGTGCCGATCATCTGCGAATACGCCGACGCGGTGGACGCAATGCAAGAAGCCGACGGGCACCAGCACGCCGCCGTGGAGAACGGCACGAACCCGCTCCCGTCTGTGCCCGACCCCGACAGCGTGTTCTTCGCGGACGGCAGGTGGTACCTGCCCGTTCCTTGGATTCTCGGTGCCGCGAGCTTCATCCTCGTTCCCGCGCCGGACTCCACCGCCGACTGGCAGTCCGCCCCGTTCAAACAGATTTGCGTTGCGTACGCCGATTGCCCGCACAGCTGCGCGGCGGTTGGGGAAGCGGAATCAAACGCTGGCCCCCAGCTCCCCTTGTACTGGTTTTCGCCGATGCCAACCCACCCCTGGTTCGCCCCGTCAAACGCGATCACGCAGTGCGAATCCTCGGATCGATGAACGTTCGACGGGTTATTGTACTGGTTTTTCAAAATGTAGCAGCGGTACTTCTTCACCGAGCCGAAGTAGTCAACAACGCCCGCTTTTGATTAGAGGTTGAAAAAATCCAAAATTTTTAGAGGTTTAGGTCGAACGCGCCGTAGATCTCGGCCTCCGCTATAAATCGACACCAGTACTAGCCACCGACTCGCAACCGCCGTATGGCTGCGAAGTCAGCTGGGGCGGGAATCAGCATCGACAAGTGGAATCCAATCACACACAGGAGACCTCGACATGGTCTTCTCGGGGGCATCGGTGCCGATCAGAACTCCTGGCTACGGATTCTAGTCCCTGATAGCGGGAGAGCTGCGTCATCGCTCTCAGCAATAGCCTAAACCTGCAGATAATTTAATCTGAATTTATTCAACCCTTAATGGTAGTTGTGGTCGAACACGCCGTAGATCTCGGCCTCCACGGGCCACACGTCGACGTTCCCCGTCGTGTAACTGCCGTCGCCGGAGACGCAAATGCGGAACCGACCGCCCATAAGAAACTTCAGCCCGGTAGATTAGAGGAACAAAAAATTCGATGAGTGAGGGTCCGATGGTTTGGTTTTCGATGATCGGCGAGGGGGTCTGAAGCAGATGGCGGCGATGCTGATCTGGTTTTCGATCATCCGGCACATGATAGGCATCAATATGGTTCGACCCATCTCGTCTGGAGAAGACACGTAGAAATATGGGGCCAACAAGACAACTACAGCTAGTGCTAGAGACTAGACGGGTACTAGATGCTAGAGACTAGACGGGTAATAGCTGCCGTCGCCGGAGACGCAGATGCGGAACCACCCATTATAACTCACATTTTTTGCACGCTTAAGTAGACGCCGAGTTCTCCGTGCCGAACTGCAGCCACCCGTTCTGCTCGTTGTCCTGCCCCCCGGATGAGAACGTCGGCAGCCCCTTGCCGCCGGCCGCGCACCAGGTACTGGATAAAACACTGCACCCCGGCACCGTCGCCTTGCCGTCCTGGCAGTCGCCGTTGGCCTCCGCGGAAGTTTTCGTCACCGTGTTGCCCACGAAACGAATCTTGATGGACGCCTGCAGCCCGGAGAGCCAGGTGTGCGCGCTGGCCTTGCTAAACCGGAGTTGGATCGCCTTGTACTCCTCGGAGGACTCGCGCGTATGCCTGTCGCTTGTGAAGTCCCCCGCGGTGGCGTGTGCGGTGGTCTCAAGCGCGCTTTTTCCGGCGGAAGTTGGGTAGGTGTACAGCGACATCGTGTCTCGTGCGACCGCTGCGTTTCCCGTCCAGTACACACCACCAGACGGGACCACGAACAGCTGTCGCTTCTTCCAGTCGAACTTCTTGGACCACTTCACCGCTTCAGGGGGTGCGCCTGGAAGTTCCTCTGGCTCCAGAGCCGCCTCCGGGGAGTAGTACCCGTCCACGTCGTCACGGTCGTGGCGGAGGTTTTTGCTCTGCGGTCGCTGGCCTGCAGTCACCGCGAACCCGAGAAAAAGCCGCCAGAGGGTGCCGAACAGTTTGCCCCTGCGGGCTGGAGCCACTTGCTCGAAGAAGGATACGGGCGGGGGCTTTTGACGTGGTAGTGGTGGAGGTGGCACTTCTACGCGCGGACGATACTGATGTTCTTGTTCACCATGGATGCGTCTACTTCTGCACCGATATATTCCGGCGAGACACGAAATCCACGTCCTCGAAAGAGCAGGTGGCTGCAGTAGTAGGTGGATGCCGGAAAGATGCATCTGCGAAAGAGCAGGTGGCTGCGCAGATGCAGCTTTCCGGCGCCTACTGAGCCGTTCCGTCCCACGACCGGCTTCTTCGATCCAATCCCCTTCAACTGTCGACGCGCCCCTCCTCCTCAAACACCTCCACCTCCGCAAACACCCGACAGCCCACGCCGCACTGCTCCTCACCGCCTGCTTCATAGTATTTCTCTTCTCTTGCGCAAAGCCCCTTCTCCTTGCGCAGGAGTCCATTCTCCTTGCGCAGAGCGCCGCTTTTCGATGTTGGGCCTGTGCCGCTCGGTTTATGCGCCGCCGCCTGCTCTTACTGATTCGGTTGCGCGTCAATGATGCTGCTGTAACAGCTCCCTGCTCCGGGAAGGCGGTTGCGCCAGCTCTGTCCTCTTCATCTGGTGGCGGCTGCCTCCGTCGCTGCCTGCTCCGCCGCCGCCGCTCGCGACTGCCATTTTGTGCACTTCTCGTGTCCGCCGAGCACCCTGGGAATTGCTCCTGCACACCAAACCTCAGCGGAGAGCTGCGAGAGCTGCTACTACTACTTGGCGTTGGTGGCGACAGCTCGTACCCCACTCGTTTGTCGGAGGCGTCGTCGGCGGGACCGCCCGCCATCTCCGGCGCGTTAACCATACGCACCGCCAGGAGCGTCTGCGGTTCGCATATTTTAACAAAAATTCTTGAGCTATCGCAAAACTAGTTCTCTCCGAATCCGATCAGGCAGCTAGCGCATTCCGCTGCCTGCGAGTGCTACAGCTATCAAGCGCCATTGCGCTAGAAAAAGGGGTTCATCGCCGTGGGCAAATTCTTCTCGTCGGCAAAGCTTTTTGAATTTTAAATATTTGTAGTGGCCAAGAGAGAGGTGTTTCTACGGATAAATGAATGGGGAGGGGATGGTGTAATAATTGGGGGAAAACGAATTAAGCATGCGTGCAAAAATCCAAAGTCGGGTTTGCTGGGCTTCGGTACGAAATGGAAAAGTCAAAAGTAGTGGGGGAGGCGCCTACTATACCAAGTTGTCGAAACCGTTCGCGATGCTATCTTCGAACCGCATGGGTCGCTCGTATGGACATCGTCCTATCTCTTGGTTCCGTCTCTCGTAAATGATCGCTCTTCAAGGATCCACTCTATCGGTCACTCTGTCTCTCTGGAGAATGCGCTGTCCGTTTCTCCAAAGAGCCTAACCTATGCGTCGTTGCGAAGAACAAAAAGACACTGATACTGATTCCGACGCCCCGGGCTATAGCAGTCCATCTCTGGCCCGTGTGGCAAGAACAGGATCATGCGAGGTTTTTTTACTCCGATAGAAATGTCGCACATCACGATGCAGCTTGTCATTTCAACATCAGATACCAAGAAGCGCCCAGCGACTTATGGCCAGACGTGACGCAATGTTCGACACACACCCGTACGGTGTCGAACGCGTAAGCAAGGGCAACGGCGAGGGCAACGCAAAAACAAAATAGGCTATCAGGCCAAAGCGAAAATTAGAGCAACTGTCTTTATTGTGAATGTGATTGCAAATTTGGTTACAAGAATGAGGTGTAATGTTTTTCATCACTGTGCTTATCGTCTATCCCGGCTAAAAAATGAAAGGCTTCTTGCCTCCAGCAGTTGAAAAAAAGTCAAACAGCTACATTGGGGTACTTTTCTTCATCACACACCCTCATTTAAAAAACAGCGGATCTAGCTCCCCGTTTCGTTCTTCCGGCTTCAGAACTCCCCACTCCCCCACCACCGCCGTCCCCAGACCCCCGAGGCTCGTCTTAACAAATTTCTCCAGCTTCACCTCCTCGCTCCCCCCCACAAACACAACGAACTTCGTCTGCAGGGACCACGCAAACTCCACCGTGATATCGGTTGCTGCTGCTCCGCTGCTTCCGCCTCCGTCCCCGAAGTTTACAGGTTGAAAAAACCCAGGTCCGACGCTTCAGGTTTCTGGGTTTAGCCGTTAGCAAATTCCATGTGTCTCCTTCCGATCAGTGATGGTCATCACCGACAGCGATACCCGACTGAGAACAGTTGCTGGCAGCTTCCTAGGGCTGCAATTTGCTGAGCGATTGGACCGCCCAGCACCGATCACATGCGGAACGATGCAGCCTTCTCCGATGGGCTGTGGGAGCCTGACAGCAGTCGGAATCTAGTCCTACTTCCGATCCTAGACCTCGTCCCTAAAGGAAAAACAAACAGCAATATCCTGCCAGTATTCATCTTGTGGCCCAGGCACGGTAAGCCTGCACCTGGACCCAAACCTGACTTTTTCCAACCCTTAAGAAGTGGTCCAGCAGTTGGATCACCTCCTCGGAACAGCGTGGAGGAGGTGATTCAGCTGCTGGACCACTTCTTAAGGGTTGGAAAAAGTCAGGTTTGGGGAGGGGATGGTGTAATTGGGGCAAAACGAATTAAGCATTTTTACTCCGATAGGCCAACGCGAAAAATGGCAATTGTCTCTCTGATTGCAAATTTGATTTAGAAGAATGAGGTCTAAGTAATGTTCTACTTAATGCACGTGTTTATTGATCTACTTGGACTTTTTCCAACCCTTAAGAAGTGGTCCAGCAGTTGGATCACCTCCTCCACGGTGTTTTTGCCCCCGAAGTACACCCGAAACGGCACTTCCTTCTTCGTCCGCACCAGCGCTCGCGGCAAATTACTATCTGATTCTGAACCTCCGAAGTTACCGCTCTCGAAATCGCCCCACTCTTCCAGCAGGAGGACAGTCATCTTTTTGACAAACTCCGCGGAACTCGTGCAGAAACAGCCGCTCTGAACACGGGACTTCCCCTTCCGCAGCGACACGTAGTTCAGCTTCGCGTTTTCGCGCGGGTCCCCGTGCCCGAGCAGCTTCGCCAGCTTTTTGCAGGCGTTTTGGCTCCGGTACAGCTGCAACAACAGCATGCGGGTGGGCCAGGCCCGGCTGGCGTCGAAAAACTCGTCGTAGTCCTTCTGCTCGTTGAGGTAGCGGAATTAGAGGGCACAAAAGCCATTTTCGGCGAAATTTCTGTCTGGCAAGTGGCTGTGATTTCCTTTACGGCTGCTGTTGAGACCCGCTACGAGACGAATACGAAAGGATGAACGCCAGACACTTAATACGCGGACTGATTCTTTGCGCCTCCTGGCTTGCACGATGGCAACCTATGCTCCCTCCCTAGCAGTGATCGGAGCACAATGACTACCAGACGAACGACCCCCATCGCACCAGAAAAAACCTGCCTCGGAAAATCAAAATGGATTGTTCGTGTTCCCTTAATTGTCGGTGACGCAGTCTTGTTCCCAGATGAGTTGTTTGATTCCTTCCGGCACTTTTCCCTTCTCGAAGTAGGTTACGTTCTTTATCGAAAACCCGTTCCCGTTGAGGATTCTCATCGACCGGGTGAGGAACGGCTCCGCGACAAGGAGAAACGTGATTTGCGCGCCGAACTTTATGGAGAGACTGCTTCGCTCATCGTCGGATGCGCCGGCAGCGGACACAGCGTCTAACCGCACCAAGGCCTTCTGCGGGAGTTCTTTATTCCCACTAGCGGTTTCCTTGGAGAGCAGCCGCTTCGTTTTCGGCGAATGGGCGGAGAAAACCGCCTCCACCTCCTCGTTGTCGCTGCTCGAGAAAAACAGCACCCCCGGGTCGACGGACACCACGGAGGTGGAGGCCGCCGATTTCGCTCGGCTTGTCGGCGAGGACGCGCTCACACGACCTGTGAGGGATGTAGAACCGCCGCCGAAGAACCCGCCGCTGCCCCTCGAACTACTTGCACCCCCGCCACCTGCGGCCGACACCCCCAGTTTCTTCGCCTCGTATCCGCTCCTCGTGTAGATGTACCGCTCGTGGCACCTTAGGTCCTCCAGACCAAACGACGGCAACACGGAGGAAGGGCCGAAAAAGCTGCGCAGGCCGAAAAACACGGAAAAGTAGTGGAAGGATTCCGCGGAGGTTTTGGTGAATTTCCAGCGGCCCTGGCTGCCCGCGTACTGCGCTTTGCAGGTCCGTAGCACGTAGTTTTCCACCGCCTGGAAGCACTTCTCCCCCCGGTACACCGCGAAGAGGACGAGGCCCGATTTCGCGGACTCGGACAGGAGCGGGGAGCGGAGAAAATACTCCGTGGAGGTCTGTATTTGAATATGTTTAAAGTCGACGACGCGCAGCGAGATGAGGTCGATGCCGGTGCCGTAGCTGACGGATTGGACAGCGTCCGGAGACGCGCCGGTCTGGAGCGCAACGTTGTCGGCCGAAGATTGGATCAGATCGTAGAAGGGCGTGAGGTCCTCGCCACCGACGATGGGCAACATGGTGACGCAAATCTCGACGGGGTCCTCGGAACGAACGGGCGCGTCGTAGGAGTGGGACTGGTCCAGACTGTTTGATGTTGGTATAGCAACGAGGGTGCGAAATTTCAATTTGATTTGGATTGCTTCAGAGTATGTTTGATCCCATCCGCAGCTGATAGAGATTGATAGATTGATCGGGAGCGGGATCTAAGTATTAGTACTTTCTGATTTTCACCCCAAAATCGTCCATCGCGACTTCCGGGAACACGTGGTCTGACAACCCCTCGACCCTCGCCAGAAACGCTACCCCCCCTTCCCGCGCGCACGTCACCACAAACGACGACTCCCCCTCTCCCCTACCTCCTTCGCCCCCGATCTTTTTCTTCTGAGGGTTCACGGAGAAGATTTTTCCCGCGTGCCGCAGGTACAAACCAACCTTGTCGAGCAACGCGGTCACCGACAGGCAGTGGCGGATGCCCACCGAAAAGGTCTGTTCCGTAAACACGTGGAAGGCGTGCGTGACTCGCTTCTGTTGCAGTTTCTTCTTCACGAAGTTCTCCTGGTTCTCGACGAGCAGCGCTTTGTTCCCATTCGTCTGCAGCGCCGCCGCGCCCTCACAGCCCTCCTTCACTCGCTCCAACCGCCCGCCGAACGCCCACGTTAAATCCACCAGGCCCCGGGCCGGCGGCGAAACCACGTGCGTGTTGTCCAGACCGCCGAAGCGGGCGTTGAGCGAGGTGGTTAGAGGCTGAAAAAACCCAGGTCCGATGCTTCAGGTTTAGGCTTGGCCGTTATCGGTTCATCCCGTATATCAGATGGCACCCATGGACATGGTCATCAACATCATCGTCGGCAGTAAGTGGCAGATATTAAGGGCCCATTCGGGCGCACCTATGGTTCTCTTGCGATTAAACCGACACCAGTAGCCAGGCACTCGCTGGGGCCGTATGGCTGCAAGGTACAGGCTGGGGCCGAGAAAACCAGCATCGCCAAGTGGAACCATCGACACAAGAGGCCGAGACAGCCTTCTCGGGGGGGCGTACTTTATTTCTATGTCAGAACTCCCGGTCGGATCCTAGTCCCTGAAGGGGAGAGCTACGAGGTGGAGTCTCAGCAAGCCTAAACCCATGGACCCATAAACCGGCGGCGAGACCACGTGCGTGTTGTCCAGCCCGCCGGTATAGGTTTATTCAACCCTTAACGTGGGGTCGGTCCGCCTTGCGATTTCCGGCGAAGGGCCGACGATCTCCGCCATCAGCTCCACGCACTTCGGGCCCCGAAACGCGACCACCACGTTGCGCTTGTTCTTGGCGAGGTGGTGCTTTAGGATGCTGCAGCACTTGTCCACTTCCGCGTCCGAGGGGTACACAGTGCGAAGTCCCGCGAGGTACAGTCCCTTCTTCGTGGCCTGGAGGATAATCTCGGCCAAAAGCTCGGGCTTGCGGAGGACGATGGAACACGACTGCTCGTAGAACTGGTTCTTGGTAGAGGTGGAATACGGAATCAAGTGGTCCTGGTCCCCAACCGTTTTCAGCCGCGAAGAGGCCACCTGCGGAGAAGTGCCGCCGGACCTGTGATTTGACGAGTTTTTAGAAATTTTTAGACGACTTTAGATTGATACGAATGATTGAATGATGAAGGCATCATCATCGATCCAGACAAGTTGCGAATGGCGAAGAACAAAAGTCAATGGCGATCGACCAGCAGTACGCTTCATGTCCGCTGCCGACGATGTGCGGTCCGTAGCCGAAGCCTGTTGTGAGCAGGGGCTGCCAGAGTTCCGGCCGCAGCTCCCCCATCCGCGCCAGATCTTTCCCGACTTCCGCGCTCACGTTTCTGTTCTTCCCCGCGGGGGATTTCTCCGCGTCTTCCTGCAGCTCTCGCATCGCTTTTCGCTCCGGCCCCGCGAGGAGGAGATAAAGTCCGAAGTAGGTCTCGTCGCTGCGCGTGTTGGGGCCCTTCCCGCGCATGGGGTCGTCGTCCGCGAAAATGTCTGCGCCGTCGATTAACAGCAAAACGGTCGCGTGACAGCACGCGGCGGAGGCAAGCAGCTGCAGGGTCTTCTCTGTTGGGAGGGGCTGCTCCGCCGTGCAGTAGGGAATCAGGTGCAGGGGTTTATTCATGCCGTACGCCTCACTCACGAAGCCGGGCGGCGCGAGGCTCACTTCCGCCGCTTTGCTGCCCGCGAAGTGCACCAGCGGGTAGGCTATGAACCCAGAAGCGATGGTAGTCTATGTTGAAGCGGGTAGTCTATGAAGCGGGTAGTCTATGAAGCGAGTAGTCTATAAAGCCAATGGCTAGAATGCCGATAGAGCCTAAAAGTAAGGCAAAAGAGGGCGCGCAAAATGCTGCTTTACTCCTGCCATGGCCGTGGTAGTGAGCAACGGCGCCGGTGGTCTGCCAACCGCAGAAAGCCGCCTTTTCTGCTGCTAGTACTTCTGCAGCCCTCTGCTTAGGACCTAGCCAAAGGGGAACCGCGCGAGTAGCCCCCTCGCCAAAATTTAAGCTTCACTTAAAAATACCACTTAGTCCCCCAATACCATCGCTGGCCCCAGCATACAGTCGTGGACGACCTCGGCCGCGACCCTTTCCAGCAGTTTTGTGTCGATTTCGACCTTGTCCAGGTCCGAGTTTTCGATTTCCGACGGTGTGAATTCGGGTGTGGATATGCCGGGTTTCATCTTCTCCCCTCCTTTCGCGACGAGAGCCTCACGTGGCACGTAGTCTTTCACGTTCATCGGGCCCTCCTCACTCGAGCTCGTCGCGAGACTCCCCGTACCGGAGTTGTTGCCCCCCACACCACCACCGCCCCCCGTCTTGTTCCCCCCAACATTCGAAGATGCATTGTTCCCCACCAACACGCCCGCACCCGCGCTCGAGGCCGCGGTGCTCGCTTTGGACAGCAGCACGGCGGACCGCGAACTCTCCGTCTGTAGCGTATGGATGTGCTGCTGAACGCGCTCACTCGGCTGGAGCATCACCTCCAGCCCGCGCATCCGCTCCTGCAGCATCCTCCTCCGCTCCTCCGCCTCTTCCACGAACCGCAACCGCTCTTGCTCGTCCTCGTACCGCCGCTGCTCGCGAGACTTAGGGTTAGGCTCCGACGAGTTTTTATTGCCGTTTGCAGTACTACCTCCACCAAGCGGCTGCCCGCGAGAAACGGGGGGCTCCGAGGAGACACCTCCGGAGGAGGCAAGGATCCCCGTTAGAGACCATATGAAAAAACCCAGGTCCGATGGCTATCAGGTTTAGGCTTAGCCGTTATCGGTTCCTCGGGTATCAGACGGCACCCAAGGACGTGGTCGTCACCCAGCGATAAGTTGCTGATAAGGGTCCAATCTGGCGCGCCTGGTCCTTTTCCGTAAACCGACGCCAGTAGCTGGCCCCATATGGCTGCCGCTGCAAAGTATAGGCTGGGAGGGGAACAGGCACACAAGTGGAACCGCATGCACATACAGGAGGCCACAGCCTTTTCGGGGGGAATGAGCATAGGCATACGTCAGAACTCTATGATCTCTAGCGAAACCTGAGTTTATTCAACGCTTAACCCCGCCTTTTTGTTCTTCATGGTCTGTAGGTTCGCGAGGAGCTGCGCCTGCGTGGGGTGCACACCAGACACCGGGTTGGACTCGACGGGAATACCGCTCTCCCGCAACCGGTTTGCCTCCATCTCCCGCTGGAGAATCGCGCCCTTGTTCACGACTGCCTGGTGTGGCTGACTGGGGGGAGGAGTTGGACTGGCGGGGTTGTCTATTATGTCGGGGGTGGTCGTGGTGGTGCTGGTGCCGCTTTTCCGGCGCTGGCGGTGCTGTCTGGCGGTGTTTTCGTGAACATCATCGATGTTCTCCTCACTCTCACGCGCATTCTCGGAGGTGACCTCATCGTCCAACACCTCTTCAATTATTACACCCCCACTGCTCGGGGGTGATTCCAGTATTTTTGGCCCCCCACCACCTCCGGCCAGCAGCTCCCGCTCCGCTTCCCTCTCCGCGGCGACCACGTTTTGTATTTCGGTTGCCGAGGGGAGTTTCTTCTTGCCCAGCTTCGCCTCGACGGCATCCACGAACTTCTTCGACTCCTCCGACAGGTCCTTGTAGTGGTCGTAGTCGTCCACGTACGCCTGCCCGAATCCGCCAGCCAGCAGCAACTCCTCCGCCGCCGACAACTTGCCGGTAATCGAAATCGCACCAGCACCTTCTCCATGAACCCGGTTCGACCGCAGCAGCGGCTCCTGTGACTTCTTCACCATGAAACTACTCCGCGGCGGCGGCTTGAAGGAAGCAGCTTGAATCTCCTTGTCGGGACATTTTTCTTTGACCTTCTGGACCGCGGCCGCCTTCATCCGCGCGCGCGCGTTGCGCATGCACCCGTCGCTGTCCTCGCTGTCCGACTCGATTCCCGGCTATGGAGAGACCAGGTGGTAAGTAGGGAAGTGGTAATTCGTGATTGGGTCCCCTTGGGTGGCGGGTGAGTCAAGGCGCTCTGAACCGCCCGGGTGTGAAACACCCGGGCGGTTTTTAGAAATGGGCCCCATTGTGTGGGG
>RXOD01006139.1:0-11143 GCA_005223375.1 Amoebophrya sp. AT5.2
TGGCCCCCGCGTCTTCGGGTGCCCCGGGGGTAGCTCCGCCACAATCGCGGCTGCGCCAGCCGGACTTTCCGCGTGCCCTGGTTCACCCCGCCCCGGAGGTGATCGTCGATACTTTCTCCGAGCGGCAGACTGCTCTGGAGAGTTTTTCCCTTTTGCGGGACTTCGGGCGGTCGGTCGACTTCCTGGCTCCGGACTTTCACGATCGCGAGGTGCAGGCGTACTTCGCGCCACTTGCCGGGGGGTTCGTGGCCCTCGCCAAACGCAACACCATGTACCGCGTCATGCACATGGTGCCGCCGAAAAATGCAGACGTCGGCGCTTCTGAGTGGATGGGGAACCAAATCGCGGACCTCTCGGCCCGCGTGCTGCAGGTGGGAACGCTGGAAAAGAATCTAGGCAGCTGCCTAGCGGCTTCGCATGATGCGCCGAAGATCGTGGACCAAAGCGGAGGGGCCAGCATCACCACCAGCACTGCTACTGACCACGGCGACGAACAGCAACAGGCGGACGTCGAGCACACGAATCAGGAGTCCGCGGCTGACCCGACCACGATTGTGACGATCGACCCCTCGTTTGGGCTGCCAGGTCAAGGCAGGGTGGACAATACGAGGATTATCGCTCAGACTGGTGGAGGAAGGAGCTCTGTTGAGGAGGAGAACAAGGGCATTGCCGCCGCACTGGAGGAGATCGCCTCTCTTGTCCACGCCATCATGGAGCTGCAGCCGACCACCACCGGTTCTAAAAGTTCTACTTCAATATCTTCTGTATCTGCAGCGACCACTACGTCATCTACCTCCAGCTCCACTGACGTGGTTCCACGACTTTTTTCCGAGCTCGCGATCCGGTTGGCGAAGTTTGAAACTGTGCTCGCGTTCTCGGAGGACCTCTCGTTTGCGGACTTCTACCTGTACAAGGTGGCTGCCCTGTTCGACCGCATCGCGTCGAAAATTTTGTACGTGATGCAGGAAGCGTTGAAGAATTACGAGAAGCTGTACTGCACGGAGAAGCGTCGGTTCGTCGACGACACTGTGAAGGAGAAATTCGCGAACGACATCACGGCTGGGCTTCTGGCGAGGCTGGGCGGGGCGCTGCTGGAAGACGAGATCGAGGCCGGATTGGGTCTGGAACAAGTAGAGGACATCAATCTGGAAGAGGGGCAGCGGCTGAAGCCGCTTATCGCTGCCGCAGTTGGCGAGCTGCGGGAAAGAATATCTGTCGCGTTCAGGAGCGACTTGCTAGAAAAAGATTTCAGCGTGCGGGAGGACGGTCACGAAGTGCTGCCGCAGCACTTCAGTACCGACATTCGGTTCTGTCCGCACAGCGACAAATTGTTGCGGGGACTGCTGCGGAGTGCGGCGGAAATGTGGGCTTCGGCGCTGACGGACGTCACGGACATGGCAGCGAGTATGTCCGCAGAAACGGGAAAGGTCATCGCTGCGTTCAGCACCCTGTTTTCAGTTTCATCTTCATCGCCTGGTGGGGCGGGGTCGAAGGACAAAAAGCTGGCAGACTTCCTGTTTCGACGCGGCGCGTTGGCCCCGTTTTTTGATGGGACGGCTGCTGGTGGTGCTCGGGCTGGAGGAGGGTCTAGCACCGAGGAGCCCGAACAAGACCCCGTGGCCACGATTCAGGAAGATTTCGTCGCTTTCTGGGTGTTTGCGCGGGACAGCCTTGGAGTTGGGGCAGGAGGGGATTCACCCATTGCGAAGCTTGATCCCGCCAAGGTGCTAACCGGTGAGCAACGACTGGTTCTATCTTCCGACGACATTATCGCGGCCGCGCCCGCAGCAGCTGTGTTGAAAAAGTCAACAGAGGAACAGTTGTATGATGAACCAGCATTCACTACATCGTCGTCGTCGTGGACGCCTCATCAACAAGCGCTAGACGCTGTTCGCGTGCTTGGCGGATATTCTACGGAAGCGCTACAAGCTGCAGGAGCACCAGGAGGGCGCCTTCTCAGGGAAGCGCTTGAAAGCTACACGCCCCCCGCCTTTCGCGTGGCTGCCGCTTTTGTGCGACTGACGAAGCTGGATTTCGTCCTACGAAACGCCAAGCGGCAGCAGCGGCACATCGAGTTTTTGAAGCGCATGACGAACCGTGTGTCTGATAGTCTGTTGCGCGGCTCGTGCCTCGCGGGTCTCTTCAGTAGGCTACTCCAGATCGACGGGGAGCACCCCGAGTTCGTGCAGCGGAAGCAAAAGCTGGCGGCGGCTGCAGCGCGTCGAGGAGGAGTGATCACTCCGCTCCAGGAGGCCACCGAGCTGGTCCGAACCCGACTGGACATCTTCGAGTGGCAAGCGCTGCACTTTTTTTTTCACATGGTAAAGCAGTCGAATGTCCGGCACCTGCGCGAAGGCAAGTCGCCGGTGGCCTTCGCACAGAACGGTCAGAATCCGAACGACTACTCGGATCAGTGGTTGAGCGTGGAGTACCACGAGGACCACGACTACGTCGCGGGTGGTGCGCCGGATCCGGGCAGCCGTAATAATGGTATCGAGGGCTACTTCCGCAGTAAGTACCTGCTGCAAACCATTACGGGCGAACACGAACGCATTTCGATGACCGAAAAGGGGTTCGTGACCGAGTATCATCACGCGCTGATGCACCAAGCCGGCCACAAGTTCAACCCTTTCCTGTGCTATCAGCTGGGCCAACCGCTGCCGCCGTTAGGAGCAGCAGCTGGGAGCGGGGCGGCGGCGGTCGACGACGAAGCGGCGTCAATTACAATAGAGTCCCGCGGCCCCGCCCCCTCATCCCTCGCCTCTTCGTCCGTGACTCGGTTTTGGACGGCCACCCCGAATCTGCGCGACCCCGTGTCCGGGCGGAAGTATTCTCCTAGCGGCAGCAGCAAATTCCGAAAGTTTCCCAAGTGGCACACGCAGCGGCAATCGCTGATTCTGAACTCCACCGCGATCCGCCTGATGGATCCGTTCGTGATGGCGCCCCCGAGGGAGGAGATCATTCCCGCGGACTCGAGCTTCCTGGAAAGCGTGACCCCACTTTCGAACCTGGAGGTACGGCTGCAGTGCACCTATCCTTTGCTGCGCGTCCCGGCCTGCCTCCTGGAAAAGCAGCGACTGAGGTACTTCAAGGATTTCGCGGAGAGTGTGTCGTTCGTGGAGGTGCTGCGCGAGGCGGCGAGATTGCGCTGGGGGCGGATGTTCTCTGTTGAGGACGTGGGAGACGGAAATAAAGGCGGTTCTTCAACACCTCATTCCTCGAGCACCAGCTCTTTGTCTGCTTCCAGCTCCAGCTCAACGACCCAGCCTGTGCCGCCGTTCGTCGGTTTTGCACTAAAAACAGCGCTTTCAGGCCTCGGAGTCGTTACTGGAAGAGCTAGCTCTGGAGCAGTAGAGTTTGGACGCCTGTTCGATGCATACCAGCTCGCCCGCGGTCGCACAGGCCTGTTGCAGTACAAGTTCCACGATGACACGTGTGTAACCCACTATGACTGGGTTGTATTCCTCCTGCGGAAGCTACTCGCGGCAAGACGCACACGCACGTCATCTATCTCCAGCGCTGGTCGTGCCTCGTCTGCAAGCGAGATGAACGAAGACGAGCAGACGGCGAAATCGTTGAAGGAAAGCAGCTACGTGATGAAACCACTGCAAACCATATCCATCGGCGTTTTCCTTGCGGCAGTGGAGACGCGTGTCCTGCAGGATGAGGAGCTGCGGGATAGTGTTTACTTTCATTTGATCGATCCGTGGCCCGAGGGCCAGCGCAACATTCCGGGCCTGCAGGACTTTCGCACGAGCACCACACAATCGTCCGGCTACGACGATGTGTGCCGAGGCGACACAGCGTGCGCAGCGAAAGTGGTGCAGGAGCTGCAGAAGCATGTGCCGCAAAGCAGAAGTGCCAACGCTGCCTTCACCTCTACTTCGGCCACGCGTCCTCCTACCCCGGGAGTGACGGATTCAGCGCGGCCAGAGGCGGACGAGCAGGAGCACAAGAGTTACGAATGGGGAGCATGCGGTGACGGTATCAAAGATCATGATGGCGCAAGAACATCAGGCCGCTCCGCTGGCAGCGGCAGCGCGATATTTGATTTTTGCAGCTACGCGGACGCGCGGGTGCAAGTCTCAAGTCCAAGTTCCCCGTCGAAGTCCGCGGGCTCGACTACTTCCGCGACCGACCACAGCAGTGACGACTGGTGTTTGGCGCACGCCGGGAGCGTGCACACGCTTTCTCTCGGCTCCCTCTCCACCGCGCATGACGACTGCGTGGCCCTGGTCCGCGGCTCGCTCGCCGGGCAACGCAAAATGATCGAGAGCCGGGCCGAGAAGAACACCTTCCAAGTGTTCCAGGAGTTCGCACAGGACATTCACACCTTTTTCGCGGGGAACTCCAGCGATTTCATCTTCGTGGACGGCGACCACAGCGAGGCCGGAGTGCGGGCCGACCTCGAGTACTACTTCTGGAAGGTGAAAAAGCCGGGCGGCATCCTGGCGGGGCACGACCTGGGGCTGTTCACCTTTCCGGGGATGGCACACGGCGTCCTGGGATTCTTCCACGAACTGCTGCACGGGTACTGTGCGGGCCTCGGGATCAGAACCGCCGGGGCGAAAGCGGACGGCGCCCGCGATGAACTTTTTTCGACGCTAGAACCGTACTGCGAAACAGGACTCACCATAAACGTGTCCAGCGATTACGTCTACTGGATCGAGTTCTAGAAGTTCGGCTTTCGGAAGATTCTGTACTGCGCCGTACGCTGTGGTCTTTGTTGAAATTATTGAAATGATTCCTTTCATGGGCTCGTCTAGCCTTGCGAGCCAGCCGAGCGCAGTGACGATTCATTCGTGGATTCTTCTTTTTGAATTTTATGCCTTCGGCGTCCTCGTCTGGTGCAGCGAGCGTCGTGGGCGTCAAATCATGGCAGGCTCGGTATGTGAGCATAATTGCCGCGGCCATTGCCCGCGAGCTTCCGGAGCTAGAAGTACACGCTCATGTTGCGGATACGCACTGCTGTTTCTGTCCAGGAAACGAAGCATTGTGATTGAGCAAAAAAAGTTTGACAGCGTCGTGTGGACGAGGTAGTGCTGAAAGTGATGACACCATCCGAGTGCGACTATAGATGCATATCGATCTACATCTACAATGAATCCTCGCGTTTCCTCATCATCTGGGTATTGAATTGACGACAGCAAACTCATCACTTTCAGAGCAGAATCAACCTCTACGTAATCTTCATGCTTAGTATCTGCAGCAGAAGGCAGAGCAGCATTACTTTTCCCATAAATAATTTCTGTCGTACCAAAGGCAAAGCTGCACGAGCTTCAACGCCTCTAGTACATCACTAGCTACAAAAACAAAATAAAAATTAATGTCATTATGTCGCTTAATGTCGAGATTAAATTATAGCTTCGCTTCCGCTTCCGCTGCGGCTGCCGCCCTCCTGGCCCTCACGTCCAGGTCCACGTCCACCAGAACAAGTTTTTTTTAGAAAGCATATACTGGTTTAAAAATGCCAGAGCAGGCTGCGAAGCGGCGCAAGCTCCGCGACGCGGTTCCGGAGGAGAATGTCAACCTAGGGGCGCGAGTGACCAGCGAGGATACGAGCTCTGCAGACTTGACATCAGCCTTTGTGGGTATGCAAGTCGTCCGCGGTGAATCCTGGTGTTGGGGAAACCAAGACCAAAAAGCACCCGGTACCACAACTACTAGAAGAGCGAATCGTAGGCAAAGGCAGAGGCGGTGCCGACCACTTCCACTAGCTAAGTACCACTTCCATGAGACACTGACATTATTTCATCCTTGGAGTATCTAGTACAAAATGAATTATGAACATCAACATGTACATGTAAATTTTCAGGTGGTGTTGGCGAGATTACGGCGGTTCACGCGGAGGCTGGATGGGCGATGGTGAAGTTTGGGTCTGAACAGAAGCTGTACCGCATCGGCGGGTGCGGCGCGAAGCGGTACGACCTCAGGCAGGCGATCACGAACATGGGCGCCCTGGCGCGGCGCTACGCGCCGTCAGACGAGCAAGAAGCCGGGAAGTCGTCATGTGCAATTGGTACTGGCGCTAGCTCTAGCAGCAGCGCAAACTGCGCCGAGGAGGCCACGACGACATTTCCTCCCAAGAAACAAGCGGGTGCCGAACAGTTGCTTTCCGCCGGCGAAGCTCCTGCAGCGGCCGCCGCCTCCGCGTCACATGATGTAGGAGTACTGGGCGGCGCCGGAGTGCCGATCTTGAACACGCGGAAAAGAAACATCGCCCCACGGCAGTCCCCACCTGCCTCGTCTGGAGACGACGCACCGCAGGGAGGAGCCCCCCGTGCGAAGAACGGAGCAAAGAAAGCAAAGTAACGAACTAAGTCCAGAGCCAGGAAAGATCCAGTTCCAGATGCAGATCTTCGTTGCTGGATTCTCGTCGAATCTAAGCCCCATTTATCCACTGCAAAGAAAGGTGTTCCAGGTTTTATCAGGCCCTCTTTCGCCACCTTGGTCGACATCCTCTTCCCCGTTACTTATCGTGCTTCGTGAGAGGACGCTGATGAATTCTAAAAAAATAAAAAAGAATAAGAAACTTCGATGGATCTCGATCCCGGCGTGTCAGACCGAGCCCGGACGGTCGGAACGCAAACCAGCAATTACTGAGATGAAGATAAGAGCAGGTGCAGGTTCGTACTACGCTACAACAAACTGCTACCGTGGAAAAAAAATGGCGGCCGTGGCTTTGTCGCATCTTGCTTGAACTTGTTGCCCTCGGATTTCGGAGAAACTATTTTCGGCCGAATGGCTTCGGCTTCGCGCTCGTTGGCTGGAGGGATGAAGGGAAAGTGGACTTCGCCGCGTGCCACCGCCACCAGCTCGAGTAGTTCATGTGATTTCACATTCACGACCTCCAGCTCCACGTCGTCGTCAACATCATCGATCTTCTGGAGTCGAGCGACCTGCGTCTGCGACTACTTCAAGGAAAAGAGAAGCAGCAGAACCAGAAGCGCAAGCAGTGGCAGCAGGAGCAGTGCGCGCCGGCGCCGTAGCAGCGGGACGAGCACCACGAGCAGGAGGAGAACGCGACGCGGGAAAAAGCGCCGCGCGGTGTGCAGCCCACGACGACCACATCTTCAACGAAAGCCGCTGCGACGCCATGAGGTCAACGAGGGAACAAGGGCAAGAGGCAGAGCACGACCCAGACGACGAAGATCCGCCGGCTCGAGGAGGTTGGGGTTGCTCCTCTCGTCGAGAGCTGCAAGATGGCTGCTGCTTCTGCGCGACGTCGTCGATAATTTCAATCTGCAGTTACCTTCCGCTTCTCCTGGCACATCTTCTTCATGGTCCTCGTCGCGGTTTATTGTGGGCAGCGGCGTTTACGCGCAGCGCTCCGGCCCTGCCGGAGAGCCTCTGGTGTTCGAGGGGGGCACAACGGAGATTCCCGAGGACTTCGACTTCTTTTTCATGGACCTCGATTTTCTGATTATTGGCTTCCCGCAGTCCGGCACAACCTCCCTGCTGAACTACCTGCGGCAGCACCCCAAGCTGCGGCTCTTTCACGAGGAAGACACCGTCTTCTGGCGCGGAAGGCTGTCGGAAGAGGAGCACGAGCTTTGGTTCAGGGAAAACTACGGAACATCGAATACGAATGCCATTGTCAATGTGAGTGTAGTCCCCGCCGACGCAGGAGCTGCAGCCACCCCCGTTCTGTACGGTTTGAAGGATCCGCTGTTGGTGTTTTCGTCGGAAGTGCTGCACTTCATCAAGTTCCGCGTGCGACGCATGCGGGACTTGAAGATTGTGTTCTTGGTTCGCGAGCCGCTGGGTATGATTTTGAGCTGGCTGCACGCGGGGACGCCGTGGCTGATGCACTGGGACGATCCAATCCATCTCTCCGTCGGGTTGCTGCACGAAGAAATCCAGACAGCCTTGAAGATACTGACCGTGCCGGAACTGAACTACGTGGCCCCGCCGGTGGGCGGCCATGTTGCGCAAGACGCCGAACACAAGAACATGGACATCATCGACGACGACCGCAAGGTGTTTCGAAGGTGCGTTTTCGCCCTTGCTGAGTACGCCACGGGAGAGGACCTGGCGACGAGACTGCTGCCAGCGCTAGAAGAGGAAGAGAGAGGCAAAGGCACTCAGCACACAGAGCATGAGCAGGCACTCCTTGGACGTCAGCAAGATGATCATCAGGACGAGGTGATGTCAGACGACGCGCCCACGACCGCCCCGGACGTGGAACTCAGCTTGCCATTCGACGCGTTCTTCCAGAAAGTTGTCGCCGAACAGACGAACGCAGGGTGGCAGGTGGACAGCAAACTTTCGCAGTACCTGGCCCGCACGCTGGATCATTTTCCGGTTCTGCGTCTGTCGGGCGAGCGCTTAGTCGACGCCGGCCTACTGGATGGGAAAGGAATTCTTGGTGCAACAAGGAACGCGAGCATGAGTATCACCATCACTATCACCGGCGGGCAGGAGGAGGAGCGGTGGATCCACTTTGCCGCAAGAAGAGATGGAGCTTTGCCGTCGGAACCACGTGCCGCGTCTCACTCGGCTGCGGGTGCCGCGGACAGAAGACGAAGACGCGCAACGGTCCGCGAGTTTCTCGAGCATTACGAGCAGGCATTTGAGAACTACGTGCGCCCGGGCAACATCTACTTCATGTCAACGCACAAACTGCAGAAAAAGCCCCAGAGCGCACTCCAAGACCTGCTCACATTCCTGAACAGGAAACGCACTTCAGAATCGGTTCCGAATGGTGCAATGGTTGATCAACATGAAAATGCAGCAGGCGGCTCAACATCATATAATTCCGCGGCCGCAGCGCGGATGGCAGGGGAACAAGGACAAGTGTCAACTCCGAGTAAAATCGTGGAGCTGGACACCGCGTTTTCCTTTAACGTCCGGCAGAAGCACCACGTGAAGCTGAAGCGACTGCCCTTGGAGTTCGACCTCTGTGAGTCGCGACTGCTACCGTTCCTGGAGGTACTGTTTCCGGAGAAGACGCGGCGACCGCTGGAGAAGCTGTTCGCGGAGTTCAGTGATGTTGACCGCCGCGCCGGCCATCCTCCTGGTGAAGATCTCTTTCCGGATCCCGACGACTCCAGCACCTCCGGCGGCCACCCTTGCTTTTCCGCCTCCCGGCGAGCCGACGCGCGGCGGAAGCGGCGCGTGTATGAAGTGAACAAGCTCGCAGCCCCGTTGTGGCAGGCGCGCGAACTGCGGAGAGTGACGCGCATGTTTCTGCAAAAACCCGCCTCGTTTCTGAAACTGTGGTATTTCCGAGAACGGGGGGAGCAGGCGGAACATGATGAAGGAGGACCTCCGCAGCAGGTAGGTCGAGTAGATCATGGAGAAGTGACGGAAGCGGACCTGGACACATTCTTGAAGAAAGAGGCGCTTTCTGAACTTTATGGAGCTGGAAATCTTCCTTACCGCTCGTATTGGAGCAAATGGAGGTGGGGGCCGGTGCGAAGGAAATGCGACAAATGCTCAAGAACTCTCGTCTCGCAGGGGCTCACACTAGATGAGCGTTTCCGGTACCGGGGTCGGGGACGCGGTGAAGCTGATGGACGAAGTCCGGAACCGGAAAACGCCTTTGAAGACGGGAATCTGGTTGCCTCCACTTTTCTGGACCACGAAGGTGACGCTCAGAGTCAGAACACGCACGCGCTAGATGCACATGGAGATGCAGATGCAGACAGGGCGTCGCTTGCCGAGGAGCACCTTCGTCTGGATCATGATAGAAGGGTCACAGAAACTGAAACTGAAACAGGAGCGAGCAGTGGGAGTTCACAAAAAAGCTTTCCGCGTCGCGAATTGTCTCCGAGATCGCGAGTGATGCGCAAGTGGCGTATGCGCGAGGAGATGGACAGCCATCGCACGACCTTGCGCCAGACCTACGGCAAGAGTGGCAAAGTCTTGCCCGACCCGTTTCTGGGGAGTACGGACAGCGTGCAGGGCTTCGTGCTCTATGGAGTCGAGGGGCGGGAGAACCGGCCGTCTCCGCGTTCTTCAGCATCAGAATCAGGGGCGCATAATGCTGACGTGCGAATGTTGCAAGCACTGGAAACGCTTCATCCTGCGCACGCGCTTGGGCTGGTCCCGTCCCCCAGCTCGAGAGGCAACGAAGATGATGCTGTTGACATAGAAAACACGTCACATCTTGGATTGCGGAAGAGATTGGCTGCAGCTGTTCTTGCCCGTGCGAGCGAAAACAAGAGCTCCGTCGAGCAAAAGTCAAATCGCCTTGAACAATTTTTGGACGAAGAAAGGCTCTACCCTGTCCGCCTCCCGGGTGTGCCTGACTACGGCTTCTGTCTGCTTCCCAACATCTACGGAGTCGTCCAGCAGCACGAGTTTTTGCTCGAGAACAACAGGATCCTTCATTCGATGCAGGAGGCGGCCGACTTTCTCGCAGATGAAGAAATCGCTGTCCTCCTCTCGATGGAGCATCAAGGTGAGGAGCCTGCCGCCTCTCCTGCGGCCACTGTGCCTCTTTCACGATCGGCACTGGGCGCGGCCGGATCGTCGGCATCATCATCAACATCGATTCCAGTCCCAATCGATCCGCCGAACATGTGCACGCTTGGTGGCGACGTGCTGAAGAACGTGCTGAAAAATTACTACTGCGAGTTCCAAGCACCGCTGTCCTGCTCGAAGTGCTGTCTCGAGGACGACCCGGTGTGCTGGTCTGAGGAACATCGGGGACAGAGTGTGGTCTTCACGGAGAACGTGCAGAAAGTGATGCAAAGCGACGGAGGGATGGACGTGTACCGAAAGGAATCCGACGAGAGAAGCATCGCGCATCGGCTGCACAGCTGCTGCGTCGTCATCGTGAATCACATGATCAAGGCGACAACGGACTATTTGCGACTGGAGATGTGCGGACAGGAGATCGGGTGCAGCGGTTGGCGAAAAGGCTTCGCGACGCCGTGAGGCTAGAGCTTACTACGCCTACGGAATAAACGCAAACGGAAAGAAATTATAGCGCGACGAGATGACCAGCAGCAGCACAAAGTTCGTAAGTCTAAGGAATGCGCTTGCGCGGCCAGCGCTACATCTAGTGATGGAGATGGTTGGTGAGTAAACAATTAACTAGGCGCGGTACTGTGAAATCGGCAATCGGAAAGAGGAATCAGTGGGGGTTGGAAGGTGGGGGCTGGGGCCGGAGGCGACGGCGCCGGAGGCGCGCTAG
>RXOD01006140.1:0-11139 GCA_005223375.1 Amoebophrya sp. AT5.2
CCCGCCGCTAGCTCCCAGCAGGAACTTGGCAGCAACCATCCCGAGCATCACGAACAAGACTTGTTTGCCGATCTGCGTCACGGGGGCTTGAAAGACAGCTACGACGTCGCAGTCCCTTCGCTAAGGCCGTCAGCATCTTCAACAGATAAAGCGGCGTCCTCAGCCTTGCAGCAGCAGGAAGAACAGCAGTGGCTCTTCTCGGAGGCGAAGCGACTTCTCGGAGGCTGGGTGGGATCCTCGGCTGGGAGCAACATCGGTCCTCTTCTCGGTGGGGTCCTCGTGCCGGTGATTGTAGGCGCGGTTGCCGGCGCAATAGGTAACAGCATTGCCCAGAGGGTCGTCGAGCTGCTCCTGGAAACGCTTCTCCCCGCCTTGAATGAAGCTCTGTCCACCACCTTGGCTGTACTTTCCGCGAGAGCAATTGGCGAGGTGAGTCTTGGGCTCCCTATTGCCATGTTCGTTGGACTGGGGGTAAAAACGTACCTATCCTACGTTCTGGCGAAGAGACCGAATTGGATGCGCAAAATCGAATGGAGCGTGTCGGACGTAATGCTCGAGTTCGTCTCCTGTGCGGTGCAGGCCACGACGTTGGACGTGCTTGGCGGAGGTAAGAAGAAACCATGCCGCGAGATGAAAAAGCAGGCGGGGGGAGAGAATGCCGACGAAGAGAAGAAAAGCGCAGAGCAAATCGAATTGATGGCCGCGCTAGTAGCTCTAGGTTTTACGCTCGACAACGAGACGGACGACATGCTAAGCAGAACTAAGGTCAGCGGCGACCTGGGGTTCAAGGGGGCTCTACAAGAGTACTTGCTGCACGAGAACCCGTTTCCAGGAGTGCTGTGCCTCTGCGTCGAGGAAGCCGATGGCGATGGCAGCGTGAAGTGCCGGTCGCCAGCGTCAGAGATCAATGAGGATGCGGGGAACCGGCACGGTGCAGGAGCAGAGTCGCCGTCCGGAGATACTGCTACGACCGCGGCATCTTCAGTACCGGAAGCAGGAGCAGCACGAAGCTGTCTCAAATTTAAGTCAAGCGGCGACGTGCTCTTTTTACGTTCCACAGTATTGTCCTCCACAACCACAACTGTCGTAGACAAACCGCTGTACCGCGATGGAGATCCGGAAGCATTGGAACTCGCCGTGATGGAGAACTTGAAAATGGTCGAAGTCACCAGAAGTACTAGCGTTGAAAAAACGGAGTCGGAGAACGATAAGTCGGAATCCGATACTAGGAGTGCGGAATCGTCTGCGTCTCCGACGCGGGGAGGTATGGATGCTGCTCTAGTTCAAGTTTCTTCGCTTGAGGTTGAGTTAGAGGCGCGCCACTTCTCAGCTGCAGACGACGAGACGCAAATAAAAAACGATGCCCCCAGAAGTCTTACCGCGGCGCATTCAAGAAGAACACACTCACCACCTCCACCGGCGCCTGTAGAAGACGCCGGAAGTTCATCTGCAGTATCACCTTCGTCACCTCTTCTATCTTCGGCGATATCTTCTGCTGAGCTTGATGATCGTAAATCTCGCTCCGACATCCGCATATCCTCACAGTCGCGCTCTACTTTTACGATTGCACCGCTGACAGCCGCTCGGGAGAAGTCGGCTGCTGCACAGGAGGGAAAAGCTGGCGAGGAGTTACACGATCAAGAGGAGGGGAAAAAAAAGACGGAGCAGATTCAGACGCTGGAGGATGAAGAACTTCTCGCTTTCGGGGACTGCGCGCCTCTTCGTGAGCGCATCATGGGTGACGACGCCCCGAAGCCGGCCACGAGCAGTCTGCAGGAAAAATTGCTACGCTTCGCCGAGCTTGCAAAAAAGAAGGCGCAAAATCTGTCCAACCCGAACTACGTCGAGCCTCTGCGGGATCCGGGGATAATCATGCGACCTTGCAGTGAAGTTTTCAATGACCAGGGTCGTGATCAGGCTCATGGTGAAGTTCCTTCTACGTCTACCACTCCTCTCAGGGCCATTCGGCTGTGGATTATCGGCGTAGCGTACTATCTCCGCCGCGAACCATTACAGAAGCAAGCTATTCTATATCATTTACAAGTATATCAAAAATTTTTACCCGCCCGCTACTAAGCTAGTGGCTGCCTGGTTTTGTTTGATGGTTTGAATCATCCTCATCGAATCAACGGCAATCACTCCAAAGAGACAAAAGCTAGGTAGCAAAGAAAGGAAAAGGGAGGCAGCTGCTGGCGGCGTCGGCGCTTGACTTCTTGTCTGCACCTATTTGGACCGGAAAGAGCGCGGAATCTCATGCAGGAGAACCAAAACAAAGTCCGCGAATTCGGGGGGGCGATCTCGTCGCCGTCATCCCTCCCGATAATTTGCGTGGTTTCAAAGGTCTTCCCCCAGCATGTTCATCCCCCCTCATCTCGCAGCGCCCGGCTCCACCATAGCATGCAGGGAAGCTTCCAAATCATCCCCCCCCGCCAAGCAAATCTTCTAGGCATCTCGGGCCCCCTTCTCCTAGCGTCCGCTCTTGCAGACTCGTCGCTACCGTCGGGCACCAAACGCAGAAGAGAAGACCCAAGTGCGTAACTACTGCTATAGAAAAATGCCTTCCACGACGTCGACTACAGGACGAAAAAAAAGAGCAACAATGATGCCGCCAGCTGCTCCGCCGCCTTTCCTTTTCTTAGATAGCTACTTGTTTGTTGGTTTGATTGGCTGGCGTTCGATTGATTGGATTGGTTGGTTTGTTTGATTGGATTGGTTTTAAAAGCTATTGTAGCGGGCGGTTAAAAATTTTTGATATTGTTAAGATCCTGAATCAAGATCACTAGCCGTTCCCACATGGGTAAGGGAACCAGGAAGGATTACTTGTTCCTTTTTCTGGTGAATGAAGGGTTAGTCTCCCTCATACCCTCCTTGACTCGGGCCCAGGGCCCAGCCCTCCAATCCCACGGTTTGGAGGAGAGGTCGTACCTCCGCTTCGACCTCTCCCAAGTCATACTTGGAGGAGCAATATGGAGCAAAATCTACTCTGACGCCGGGCGTCGGCTTCGCCGTCGTCCTGCGGCATCGATCATTTAAGGGCTTCGCGGCTAGCTCGCTAGTCGTGTCGCTATATCGTCGCCAAGCGGCACTTCCATGCTCTGGTGGCTATGCCGCCGGGGCTCGAATCCTGACGTCTAGCCTACCTGCAGCTTAAGCAGGCAGCGGCTCGAAGTTTTACCAAGGAATTGAGTTCAGCATGATCAAACGGAAAGGCAGACTGTGGGCAGAAGGCTTGTGTTCGCAGGTGAATGGATCGAGATGTATTTGTAATACTGTTAAGATCCTGAATCAAGATCACTAGCCGTTCCCACATGGGTAAGGGAACCAGGAAGGATTGCTTGTTCCTTTTTCGGCCTCCGCGGCCCCTGCCGCCACCCAATTAAATTTCAGGTCTGTTTCCGCCTCTAACCCCATGCCACCTCCCTTGGTTTTGGATCGACGCACCAGCTTCGAGTCGAACTTTGTGTAAGATGTCGTCGCCCTTTTTCGCACGGTGGTGCAACGAATACTGGCCCGCCGTGCCATGTACGCAAGGCTGTTACATGCGGCAATACTGCCGCCACGTTAGCGAAGAACTAAGTCGCAAACTGGCCCCCCTGCACGCGAAACAAGAAGAAGAGGAGCAGCGGGAGCGCGACTTGGACGCGTTTGTAGATCATTGCTTTCGCTTCCAGCGGCTTAACCGCTTAACTACGGCTCAAACGCTCGAAGCACCGACTTGGGATCGTATGGCGAAAGCCTTTCCTAGGGCTCCGCGTTTTAGGCTCTTTCCGGCTGAACGGGACGAGCCAGACTCCGATGTGGAGTTTGCAAATAACAACTTCTTCGATTCTGTGCGGTGGCAAGGTAGACCCTACTAGATAAGCATGGCGGGGCCGTGCGATCGCCTTGCCATATTTGAAAGGGAGGCTCCGCCTCCGCCGCCGCTTACGCAGGCGAGTAAGATTAAAAGCGACCATATCAGCATGAAAAACATGATGGCGGACATTTCCGCCGCGGTGCAGGCAAGCCTCACCCTTCCCAAGGCCATGCCTACTCTCCCGCCCGGGATTGCTATCGTATCCCGCTGGCCCCGCCAGCGGCTTCGACGAGCAGCTCGCCATTGGTTGGCCAAGCCCTCCTTTCTGCCCAAGCGCAGCCTGCAGCCACGCTGCATCCGCCTCCGAGCGCGTACGCGGCCATGCCGCAAACTTCAGGTCCTCAATGGACTCTCGGCGCCATGTCGTCGCTTCCGGCAACTACGAGCAAAGCAGCTCCTCCCGGGAACAGCCACGCAACCAGCTTGGGACCGCTTGGAGGAGGCCTTCTTCTAGGCGGCGGTGACGTTTTCGACGATCAAGACGTGGAGGACTTCGATTTGGGTGCACAAGGTCCCGAGGGCGCCTCGTGGCAAGGAGCGCTGCTAGACGACGGTGGTGGCAACATGCTCCAGCTGCAAAGCGCGTTTCCCGGTAATCAAGTTGAAATTGTCCCCCACGGCCTCAGCGGCGACAGCGGTTTTTTCCCAGTGGTGCCAGTCCCTTCAGCGGGTACCAGCGTGCTAGTGGTTCCCAAAGTGGTGATGCCGGCGCAGCTCCCCAGCCCCAAGTTGAAGGACAAGCCCCTGGAAGAGCCTCCGCAGCCCATTGCCCTGCCCAAGAACGCAAGCCAGCCCCTGCACCAACACAAGATGCACGAAAAGGAGTTGACGTGGCAGGAGGTTTTGGACGGCATAAAAGAGTTAGCAGACAACGGGCACGAGCGTATGGTGGCAAAGCTCGCCACCATGGCGAATCCGGACGGGGATTCGGACGAGGAAAGCGAGTTGGTGGCGCAGCCACAAATTTTTAACGACCCGGAAGCAGTGGACGAAGATCTCTTCGGCTTCGACGCGGTCGACGCCAAACAGAACGCGAAGACCGTGGCCACGTACAAGACCGCTTACCTGGCCCGGTGCGTTAGCCTCATGAAGAAGTTGGGAAAAAGCTCCAAGAGGAGCAACTGCTCTCCGGCCGCGCTGGAGATGCTGTTCAAGTCCTTTCACCTCTGCGGCGACTTTAAAAAGTCGAAACCAGCTTACTACTCGCACGTGAAGTGCTACATCGAAAGGGTGCGCTGGCTGACGTACGAAGAACAGCTCGCGCACTCGCGCTTTTTCAAGATCCTGCCCAAGAACAAAACGGCGACGCAGCAGCCAGGGCAGGAAGAAGGGTTTCGGGTGTCGCGCATGATTCTCATGTGCTACGGCATTCGCGACTCGGTGGACACGGTCATCCACGTCTCAGACAAAAAAGACGCCTACGGGAGGCGCCTTCGACTAACAGCAGGACAGGTGATGCGCTTTGGGATCGCGGCGTGGTTCGGCTTCTTGCGTCCCGATGAAGCCCTGAGCTCCACGACCACGCGAACTTTCTCTTGGCGCAACGGCATCCCGGTGGTAGAGTACTATCTGCCGTTCAGAAAGAATAGGCCGTCCTCGCCCTATTCCGCGCTGTATCGCTGCTGCTGCAGCTACAGCCCGTACTTGGACATACCGCTGTGTCCAGTGCATTGTATCGACGAGGCGAACTCCAAGTACGCCCAGAAAGCGATGAATCAGGAGGCTTGGAGGAAGTGCCTGCGCATCATTTTGCACAGCGCGGGCTTCCCTCCGTACTCGGTGAACGGACGAATGCTTCTCAACCTGTACTCTCATCGCGTCGGCGCCGCTCAGTCTGCCAGGGACTCGGGTACTGATCGGCGGCAGATCATGCGCGGCGGTGATTGGAAAGTTGAGTCGACCGAAGGTTGGTGCGAGCAATTGGCCTCGGTACGGCCAGACTCGGTGGCCTTGGGATGGCCTTTCTATAAACCGCTGGTGTATGGACCTTCCACGCATCTGAACGCAGGATCGGTTTCGTGGACGATGAATATACAACGAATAAGAAGTCTGTCTCCGTGTGTGCCAAGCACTCGCGCGCCAAGCGCTCCTCGGTCGCCGCCTTCGTGGACCATGTCCGTGCTTCGTTGAGAGAGAGCGAAGTCGACGAGGGAAAAACCTTTTTTCTCCTCTTGCCCATGGCAGGTCCCGCTTACGAACCCAGCTCTTAGCCCGGTTTTTTGCTTCACTCTCTCCTTCGTTCAAACTTAGATCACGCTCGAAACTTCACAACATGGCACAAGTCGCTCCGGAAGTTCAGGCAGCCATCAGCGCTGCTGTCCAAGGTGCTGTGCAGGCGGCTGGGCAGCAGGCCGCCCAGGTCGCCGCGCCGGCAGCGGCCAATGCTGCTGTGGCCGCCGCCATGGCTGGCAGCCAGCCCATGCTGGAGGTCTTGCGTGGGCAGCAACAGTGCATGCAGATGCAGGGCGCGGGTACTGCCGCCGACGCTCAGCGGGACCACGTCAACGACATCAACGCTGGGATCATGGGCAACGAGCACTGCGACGACGCGCAGTACTTGCAGATGTCCCGGGCCCTCGACGCTCGCGACATCCTGCGCTGCTGCTCGGATAAACACATCCCGGCTTCCGACTGGACGCCGGGGAAGCTGCTCTCCGCGATGGCGTGCGTGGGGGTCGTGACCGTCGACCAGGCGAACAACATGATCCAGACCGTGCTGTCGGCGATTCTCGGCTCCATGGGCTCGAAAGGAGTGGTTCGTCCGGCCATCGCGTACGAACAAGTCAGCAGGATCTTCTGGCGCGCGTTGCGCATCATCCTCTCTTCCGCCCGTCTGGTCCCGTCGGCCCTGCGCCGCAACCCGGTCGCGCAAAATGCCGCTCCCGGTGCTGTTGGAGCCCCGGCGGAAACGGAGGTCGAGCGCTACGGCCGTCGCCTGAGCCTGACCCTCCTCGCGAACTTCCACATGAAGTTCGATCATGAAATCGAAATGTACGGGCGCGAACTGCTGTTGAAAGCCGAGGTGGTCTGCGAAACCGCCTCCATCCGTGCTGACAACGAGCGCCTGCGTGCGGAAATGCGCACGATCAAGAAGAACCCGGGAAACAAGAACACTCCGCCCGGCCCTGGCAACAAGATCACTCCGCCCGGTGGCAAGGGGAACGACGATCGCGGTGGAGTGTTGGGAAAGTACATGAAGCCTGGCGAGAAGCGCACCTCGCCGCATCGCCAGAACCCGAAGGACCGGCTCGTGTGCTGGAAATGGGTGAAGGGCTGCTGTGGAGAACTTACCGCGGACGGCAAGTGCCCGGAAGGACTGGGTCGCCACGGCGGCTCGGCGCGTCGGATTCTGCATGTGAATGCGGAAAAGAAACTGGGACTCACGGAGGACGAGTGCAGGGCCAAGGCTACTGAGTAAGTTTAAGGGACTTGAGCAACAAGTCAAATGGTGACGATGGTAAGAAAAGCTTGTTCTTAGCTATTTTCCCCTACCTTCAGTTTAGCGCGCCGAACAGTATGACCGGCTACTTAGTAAGTTCGCTTTTCTTCAAAGTCAATTGATGATTTACGCGGCTTCCAGTCGCTATTTAGGCTTATGCCTACATCTATCGTCTTTGGCGATCTTTCGCTCGGTATGAAGCCACGCTTCACTACCCAAATACCATTCTGCACCGGCAGGGCCCTGCCCGGGTGAACGACAGCAAGACCCAATTCTCATTCGCCCGCAGAGAAACAGAACAGGTTACTCGGTGAGTTCGTCTTGCGCTCGTGCGGGTCGTTTCGGCTGAGTCACGCTTCGCTGCCTACAAACTCGAATGCCTATCTGCCGTCTCAGACCCCGACAGGACCCGCCGCATCCCGGCAAAATGTCAGAAAGGACAGACTACCACAAGGAAATCTTGAAGGACTTTCACCGCCAGTACGGGGCGGGGTCAGTGCTGCCGGAATGCGTTCGCGACTGCATCCGCTTCGTGAAGGAGGCCAGCATCGGGGAGCTGATGGTCAAGAGCCGAGCGATGGCGCGGATGATGCTGCGGGTCCACGAGGACCTGTATGAGCTAGAGAAGCTGGAGCACATGCAGTTTCCGCCGCATTTGTGCCAGCTATACAAGGACAAGTGTTTCTTGTTTATGGAGCGGTTGGCGGTTTGGGCCATCGCGGAGTCACCCGACCTCCAGCCGCGCAAAGCCGAGACTCTCTCCATTTTCGCGAAGATGAAAAAGGGCCTCTCGACGCGTGGAGAGATTTCGCCGTCCGGTTTCTGGCGGCTCTTGCCGGAGGAAGAGCAACAGGCTAACCGGATGGAAGCCGAGGCGGAGATCCGCAACCAGACGAGCCGGAAGCCCTACGACCATTGGGCTAGCGAGGCGCAGATCGACGAAATGCTTCGCCAGACGGAGAAAAACATCAAGAAGGGCATCTGGAAGGTCCTTGACATCGCGCACGACGGCGCCGAGGCGAAGAAAGTGTTTCCCGTGGAACAAGGGAACAAGACGCGACTGTGCTGCGACTTCAGGATGCGCAGTCTGATGATGTACGCGTTAGAGAAAATGCGTATGCTCGGCGTCCGAGCCACACAGGAAGCCATGGCTCGGTGTATGTCGCCTTTTGCGGAGCAGTGCAGTCTCTCCGCTTTTCGCTCGGACATGAAGGCCGACGTAGACACCGAAAAAGCCAATCGCGAAGCCACGCGGGAAAGCGCGACGAAGGAAGCGGTGTCGCGGTACAAGGCCGACTTCGAGTTCTTGGCGCAATCTGCTGAGAAACTGGAGCGGCGCATCGACGAGAACCTAGTGGGGGATGAGCCTTACGGGTTCACCCCCTTTTCTAGTAAAAAGGATTTATCTGCGTATTACTATCAATTTGGAGTGGACACGCCTTCGAGGAACAGGTTGTGGGTGCCTCTGCCTAGGTCTAAACGGGGAACTAGGCGCGGGGCGCCACGCTCGTGGCTGTTGATAGAAAGTGTCTGCTCGTTATTCGGATCCTTAGGATCCGTTTACGAGTGCGTGCACGCATCGGAGGTGCGCATGCTTATAATTAGTCGTCTTTTAAAAGTCATTGCGACTATTTATATAGATGATTTACACTCGCAGTCCAAAGAACTGCTAGTGCATCAAGACGCGGAGCTCATCTCTTTGTGCCTGTCGCTAGCGGGCTGGCCGGAGTCCGAGGACAAACGGGAAGAGCGCGATCGGATCCGCAAGCGGAGCCTGATTGTCTTGGGCGTCGCTTACGAGCTGGGCCCAGACGCGCGGTGGATTTCAATGTCCATCGACCCCTCGCGCGTGGACAAGCTGATGGACATGGGGAAGCAGCTCAAGCTGCAGCTCAGTCAGCGGAGCGTGGAACTCGACCTCTTGAACTCCTTCAAGGGTTTGTTTCGACATGTGGCGCAGCTGGTCCCCACCTTCAACCACCTGGTGCGCGGTTTGGACTGTTGGACAGTGGAGGAGTACTTCCAAGCCCACATTCGAAACGAGAAGGAGCGCAGGGCTTTGGGGGCCCTAATTGGGCTCCTGCTCTCCTGCGTGCCGTTCGCGCAGAAAGTCCAGCTCAGTCCCACTTTCTTCGACATGCCGATCGCGCACATATACTCCGACGCAGCCGCTGAGAACGTCCAGGAGCTGGGCCGACTGCTGAAAACCGGGGTGCGCCAAGGCCTCGAACGCTTCAAGATGAAGATCGGGGCGCTAATCGTAAGACCGGATGGGACCGCGTCCTTCTTTAGTTGTGATTTAGATCGCCTTCCCTCGTTTTGTGATAAAATGCACATAGGGATTTTGGAATGCTTGGCTTGCCGCGTGGCATCCCAGGCGTTCGAACCGCACACCAAATCCAACTATTGCGTGTACCATGTCGATAATTTAGGAGCTGTTTTCTCGATGAGTAAGAACAGCTCCAGCTGCTGGATTAGCCAGGGCATCGGCGCCAGCTTCGCTAAACAACAACTAAAAAGAGGATCCAAATATTGGATTGCCTGGATTTCGACAGTCCGTAACTTGGCCGATGTACTAACTAGACAAGAGCGGTATCAGTTGCTGCTAGATCTCTTTCCGCTGGCCACGCCAGTGCGAGTTGATGCGGCCACTATTGGCCGTAAGTACTTTTGGTCAGGATAAGTACCTCTTCGAAATATAAATTTTGACTTTGATCCCATTCAAATTCTCTCCCGAAATTGTGTGCTTGGTCCGATACGAGTCCGCAATCACATAATTTTCTTCATGCTGAACTCAGGATCAACCTCTGCGCGAACTTTTTGGACACGGTGAAAATTGGTTGATCTGGCGCACTATCTTCTTTCATACACTAGCGCGCTCCGGTGTTTTGATTGCGTGCTGTTCTATAGCCATGCTACTGAGCGTGAGGGTCATGCCCTTTTCTTCGCTTTAGCATCTGCAGGGCGTCATCCATGTCACTCTCTGTGCAAGCTCCGTCTTCGATCTGTTGTGCTACTACTGCACCTAAGCCGGATTCGCCGAGCCCGTTCGACGAAAGCTCTATCGACATATCTCGCAATTTACGCGAGATTTTTCCAGAAACGCCGACTCATCAGTTGCCTGAGGCTTACCAGCGCTTAAAGCGCCTCCCAGTCATGAGCAGCCCTCCGCGTGGTCCGGGCGATCGCTTCGCCACCGCTCCGCGCTCCGAAACCACATTTCACCCGTACAAGCGGCACGGCGTGGGGACGGGCCCTCCTTCCCTGCGCAACCTGCACCTGTTCGGGATGCCCGAGCTGGACGTGAGCAAGGTCGACAACCCGAACGTCAACACTCCCGACCCGGACAAGGTCTTCATGCCCCACGTGCAGGGCACCCTGCCGAACACCGCCTCCGGCGCGGTGCAGGAATTCAAGACGTGGAACAGCGCCTGCCTGGCCGGCGAAGCCCACGCGACCGAGTTCCAGGTCCCGGCCCCCTCCCAGCAACAGATCAAGGACATGGAACAGCAGTTCATGTGCTTCATGCAACAGGTCAAGTCTACCTCCTGCGGACTGCTGAAAAAGGAGCATCCCATCTGTGGCGCTCCGCGTCGGTGATGTTGCAGTTCATCTGGTGTGCGTTGCGCGTGAACTACGACAGCGACTACTGGGGTTGGGTCGGGCAGACGTTCGACTACTCGCGTGAACCGGTCGTCCGTTCGGACCGTTCTGGCGGTCTGTCTTACTTCGACCAGCAGGGTAACTGCGTCACCATCCCGCGTCGCGGCGAGCAGTGGCACACGAGCGTGGCTTTCCCGCACCTGGCGCACAGCCCGCACTTCCAGACGGCGATTCCGAACCC
>RXOD01006141.1:0-11135 GCA_005223375.1 Amoebophrya sp. AT5.2
CCCCCCTACTCCAAACAATGGGGCATCTCTGAAACGCCAGAGGTTCAGAGCGCCTTAACGCACACGCCACCCGAGGGAACCCATTACACAGCACTTACCAGTTGCTCACTTACCAGCTGGTCCCGTCATAAGGCCGCCGCGCTCGAAGCCGCAGCTCGTGAAGGCGAGGAATTCCACCGTCCCCGTGGGCGTCGGTGGGTACTTGAGCGGGCCCTTGTAGCAGTCGCTGCTGTTCGTGATCGGTGTGATCAGGTAGTTCTTGTACTGAATCGACAGCGTGCGGTTCGTGAAGGTGTTGATCACGTACCGCGCCAGCGTCACGTCGTCCGCCGCCGCCAGGTGCTGCTGGTGCTCTTCCTCGGTCGTCACAAACGCGAACACGGTCGAGGAGTCGTTCAGCGCGAAAGTGATGTTGAACCCTTCTTTCGTGATCAGGCCGCTGTTCGCCTGCAGGGACAGGGTCGTGTCGATGCGGCGCGTCACCGCGCCCTCCGGGCCCACGGTCGAGTCCTGCACGATGCTCGGCTCCTTCGGCCGGTACAGCTGCGAGAAGATCTTGGGGTCCTGCACGAACGCCACGGAGCTGGTCGGCACGTAGAAGGTGGGCATCTCGTTTTCGTACAGCGCGGTGCTGGTCGCGGACCGCGTGACCTGGGCCGCGTCGGAGATCAGCACCGCGACCTTGTACTGGATGCCCGTGGTCAGCCCGCAGTTCGTCCACTTGAAGTTTAGCGCGCTTCCGTCGTCCGTCGCGTTCGCCATCTTGCGCTGGAAGCCGCACGTCACCAGGTTGCCGATCGCGCGGCTCGAATCCGGCGTCTGGCCCAGCGTGAGCATCGCGTTCGCGTCCACGTACCGCGCGTCCGACGCCGGCACGACGTACGCCCACAAGTAGCCGTCGAACTTCACGCTCAGTTGCAGCTCGATGTCGTTGGCGCCGGCGGCGACCAGGGCTGGCATCTGCGTGAACCAGTTCACGCGGTCCACCCCGGCCGGCATCAGCGGGAGCCCGCCGACCAGCTCGCCGCGCATCAGCGTGGACCCCGCCTGCTCCGGCCGCTCCAGGTAGATGTACATGTAGTAAAGCAGGTTCCCCTGCAGCCCGCAGTTCGCCATGCGGACCAGTTGATACCCCGCCTCCACGTCCACGTTGATCTTCAGGCAGGCGGCGTTCGTGCTCGCCAGCCCGTTCGCCTGCCGGAACGGGAACGGACTCACCTCCCCGACCGGAATCTGCTTGATCAGAGGCAGCGGGAATTTCGTCGGCGTCATGGTGGGCAGCTTAGGGTAGAACCGGTGCATGATCCAGACCCAGAGCTTGCCCTTCTGCGTCGGGTGGATCGCGATGTCCCAGCCGTTGTTGCTGTCGTCCAGCAGCAGCGTCTTCGTCAGCTGGGGATTCACGAGGAAGTTGTTTTCGAAGGCCGGCATCCCCAGCGTCCGCACCATGCGCGTAAACTGCCCCTGCGTGTTCAGTTTCACCTTGTCGGGGTTGAGAAAAGCGTACGTGTCCTCGATGTACACCATCACGATGTACTCCACGCCGATCTGCAGGTCGCAGCCGGTGAGCTCCACCTCGGTGTACGCCAATGTGTCGAAGGACGGCTTCGTGTCCGGCGTGGGCGGCTCCGGCTGCTTCTCGGCGAAGGTCGCGTTGGAATTCGCCGAGAGCCAGTACTGCGCCAGAAACTGCGGCTTCTTGCTGCCGAAGCAGCTCGCGCCCGCGCCCGCGTGCCCGAGGAACTGCTTCATCTCGTACGCGCCCCGCACCTGCACGGACTGCACCGCGGGCGCGACCACAACCCACACGGTCGCGTTCTGCCGCATCTTCCACCGCACCGTCGCGCCGTCGGTGGTGATGATCGCGCCCGGCTTCAGCTCCGGCAGCGCGTAGAACTGGTTCGACAGCGGCGCCTCCGGCCCGGTGAGCACCAGGTTCCGGCTGAAAACCGGGTAGCGCTTGATCTGCTCGGCAAAGTAGTTCTTCTTGTCGGTGACGAGGATGTAGGCCTCGTACTCGATGCCCGGGACGAAGTCGCACTCCTCCACGCCGATGTTCACGACCACGGGGTCGAACTCGAGCGGCGCCTGGAAGCCCTCCACCGGGCCGTGGAGGGTGGCGTTGTACGACGCGTACAGCGGGTGGTTCTCCAGGAGCGTCTCGTTGTACAGGCAGTTCACGGGGTCCGGGCCTTGGTACCGCATCTTCCGCACCGTCGGCAGGCTGCAGCGCCAGATCGGGATCCCCGCGGCGGCGCACACCGGGTTCACCTCCTGCGTGGTCGTGACGTTGTCGAAGATCGCGAGCATCTCGTCGGGAGTCTCGATCGGCCCAGTAGTGATCGACAGCTCCTGCGGAATGCGGTTCGTTCGCGGCCGCACCATCACGTAGACGCTCCCGACGGTTTTGTTCATCTTGAATTCCATCGCCATCGCCTCGGAGGTGAGGCCCGTCACGAAGGGCTCCATCAAGAACGCGTTCTGCGGCGGATACAGCACCACTTTGCCGTCCTTCACCACCTCGTAGCCGATCACCCCCGACCCGCCGTCCTCGGGGATTTCCCACCGCATGATCACGGCGGACAAACCGCCCCGCGTGATGTTCACGCGTGGGGGGGCGCGCGGGACGGCGGTGAGTTCCACGGTCAGGGGGAGCGTTTTCTGCGACTCGCCGAAGTCGGTCATGGCGGACACGCGATAACGGACGACGATCGCGTCGATCGACCGATCGCCGTACGCGTTGAAGCTGTCGTCGTACACAAGCGTCTCATCGGTCCCGACCGTCTTGTAGACGCGGTAGCCCGTGAGTGGGGTGCCGCCATCGAACAAGGGTACGTCCCAACGCAGCGGCAGGGTCGTTGGCGTCCGCAGACTCGCGTCCTCCGCAATGCGCACGTTGCGCGGAAGCGAGGGCTGCTCCGCACAGAGAATCCGTGCAGGCGTGGAGAGGAAATTACTCCAGCCTATCGCGTTTCTGGGGGATACCGCCACGTCGTAGAACCGGCCCAAAATGCAAAGCACGTCCAAATACCCCGCTTCCGAAACGTCCTCGATGTAGGGCGACTGCTGCTCCATAGTTCCGTTCAGATACACGCGGTAGTAGTCGATTGGCGCACCGCCCGTGTGGTGGATTCCTTGGAACCACGACACGCGGATGAAGACGGTGTTGAACTTGTGCGAAAACTGGTGCCCTGGCGAGATCCGGCCGTACGTGTCCTTGTCCGGCCCGGAAACGTACGCGAAGTAGAGGTAGGACACGCCTGATTGGATTGGACAGATGTTGTTCAGTGTCCACGACGAGTGCTGGTCCAAGTTGTCCTGCCCGATGATCGGCCCTTCGAAGTAACAAGTGCCCCCAATCGCGTAGGTCCAGGGGCGGTCGCGCACAACTTTTTGGGTCGTATCGTTTACAGCGGACAGCTCGACCACGGCGCCCCACGCGTAGCCGGATTTTTCCGCCTTCAGACGCAGTACGAGCTGCGTGGCGTTGACGAAGGATACGTACGGGGCCACGTAGTAGGCGTTCGACCGTTCGCGCACGACAGGAGACACCATCGTGACCGCAATGCTCCCCTTGTAGTTGTCCGCCAGCTGCCCAATCGGCGCGACGAAGTACACAGCGGCATAGGTTTGCCCGGCCGGCAGGTGGCAGTTAGTGAACTCGTAGTGGCTGCGAATTCCGAACTCCGTGATTGGGTATTCCCAATACCCGCAGCCGGCCGTGGCCGAGAAGTTCAGCGCGCGCGGCATCGTCATGTCTGGAAGGACCAAGTCGGAAACGATGGAAATCGAGGAGAGCACCGAGCTCGGAAAGATCGCCGCCCACAAACCGACGCCCTGCGTCGGCAGCGGGTCACGACCGTTCTTGAACGCAGTTTCGGAGTAGACAATTTGCGGCCGTAGCGAGAACGTGAACCCGAGCACGGACGGCGTCCCGTACGCAATTGGTGCACCGTCGTCTGCCCACGTGACCTTCATATTCTCCTCCTCAAGCTGGATCGGCCACGACAATGTCCCCGGCAGTGACCCGTACGCTCCTAACGCCGGTCCCTCCACGTACGCGTACAGCCAGTAAATCTGGGCGTCGAACCCCATCCGCAACCGGCACAGCGACATCTCGAACGTAATTGCTTGGCCCCCGATGCAGGGTTTCCGGTTCGCCCGGCACGTGGTTTCGGAGTTCGGGAAGAGATCGGCGTCCGGGTATTCGTACTCCGTCATGGCGGTTTTCAGCGTGCCCACCGACACCCTGTCCTTATCGAGCGAGTGCACGATCAGCACGTAGTAGAGCCCGTCGTAGAGCGGCGTGAAGCGCACCGTTTGCCCGCCCGGGCCGGACGTGGACTCGGTGATCAGGTGCGGCCACACCTGGAACTCGTTGGACACCACGGGGAAGCGCGGCGCCCGCTGCACCATCGGCCCGAAGAAGGAGCCGTCGCCCTTCCCGTCCAGGTCTTCGATGTAGACGAAGATCGCGTAGATGCCGTTCTCCGCGAAGTTGCAGCTTTCCAGCCGCACCTGCTGCACGGAGTTGTCGATCTCCCGCGCCGCCCAGCTGCAGCGCAGCGCCGAGCCGACCTGCATGTTCACCATCAGCAGCTCCTGCCCCGCGAAGGTGTTCGGCAGGCCCTTCATGGTGTTGATGTTCACGTACGGGATTTTGTCGTTCTCCACCACGTTCACCCACGCGCGCCCGGAGGGCTGCGAGCCCTGGAACTGGATCCCCACGCAGCACATGGAGAGCGTCTGGAGGAACTCCGGCTCCATTAGGAAGACGTTGGACTTCGGCGGCACGACGATCTCGATCGGCAGCGGCGCGGCGACGCCGTCGGACTGCGACTGCCCGGACAAGTACACGACGAGGTGGTAGGTCACGTTGAAGGAGAAGGCGCAGTCCGTCATCTGCGCCACCACCGTCCCCGGCGTCGTGACCGGCACCGCGGTCTTGATGCAGCCGTCCACCGTGATCGAGGTGACCGTCGTGTTCGGGTTTTGCGCGTTCGCCAAAAACTGCTCAATCGACTGCAGCCGCGGGATGCGCGCGATCGCGTTCTTCTGCTGGTACGCGCCCTGCGTGATCTGTGCGCCGGAGAGACAGGACAGAGTCTTGCTGAAGTGCGCCCAGTAGAAACCTGTGAACTCCGCGGAGAACTCGAACTGCAGGCCCCGGTACGTCGGCACGGAGATGAGCCGCGGGTACAGCAGGAAGGTGTTGGAGGCCGCGAAGTCCAGCTCGAAGTTCACGAACGTCAGCGTGCCGTCGTTCGCGGACTTCTGCTGCCCGTTCACGGTTTGCAGCGTCTCCGGGTACGACGTCTCGATGTACACGATCACCTTGTACTTGTTTCCGGAGGCGAGCGTGCAGCTCGTGAGCTCGAACGTGTTTTTGCCCTGCGCGATCGCCCGCTGCTGCAGTTGGCAGGTCGGCGGCCCCTGGGCCAGGACCAGCGCCTTCGCGTCCGCGATGTTGATCGCGACGGCCTGCTGCACGACGTAGATGAAGGTCGATCCCGCGTTCACGGAGGAGAACTCGACCTTCACCGTGTTCCGCGTGGGCGTCGAGCTCATCACCGGCGGCTGCGCGAACGTGTTCGAGGGCGTCACCGTGAAGTAGAGCGGCGAGGAGAGCACGGACCCGGAAATCATCCCGTCGGCGCCGATCAGCATCACCAGCGCGGCGTACTCCTGGTAGGACTCCAGCTGGCAGTTCGCCAGCGTGAACACCACCGGCGTCGTCGTGTCGTTCAGGGACACGCCGGCCTGCAGCAGAGGTTCGTTTGTCTTCCGGCACAGCAGCGGATCCCCGAGCGCGCCGTTGAACGCGCGCACCGTTTCGACGGTGGCGGTGCGCGCGTTCGTTTTGCTCTGCACGTTCACGATCGCGACGCCGTCGCGCGACGAAGGCACGAAGGAGAGCTGCAGCCCGGACGCGGTCGGCGTCGTGACCGCGGTCGGGTACGCCAGGAATTTGTTCTGCACCAGGTCCGAGAAGGGGATGGAGACGTCCAGGCTCTCGCTCATGATGCCGTCAAACACGCCCTTCATGCTGTCCTGGATGTACACCTTCACCTCGTAGGTCTGTCCCGCAATCAGCTGGCAGTTTTTCAGCTCCACCGTCTGCAGCGAGTCGTCGATGGCCAGGTTCGAGATCAGGCAGTCGTGCGGCGCCGCCTGCAACAGCTCGTCCGTCGTGTGGTCGGGGGGCAGCAACGGCGTCACCACGGTCTCCACCGGCTCCGACAGCGCCTGCGCGGTGGGGTCGAACTCGAAGTCCGCCGCCAGTCCCGACCGCAACGAGCTGCCGCCGGGCCCGAGGCCGGGGTCGACCACGGCGATCCAGGCGCGCCCCGTCGGCTCGGACGCCTGGAAGGTCACCTGGATGGCGTTGGCAGAAATCTTCACGTTCTGGGGAATGAACGGCTTGGTGCGGAAGCTGTTCGAGAACGTCGGCTTGAACATTATGGCCGGCGACATCATGCCCAACACTGTCTGCCCCATCAGCTGCCTCCGCGTGGATGTAGTGTCGCCTGCTCGTCGTCGTGGGGAAGTAGTTGAGGGCGGGGAAATCATGTAGGGGGCTCCAGAGGATGATCTTCCGGTTCCCGCTGCTCCTGCTGCGCTCTCGCTTAGCTGCGTCAGCGTCAGGCTGTCGTCGTATGGCATGCCTTCCGGTTCCGACGACAACTGCCTCACGCTCACTGTCTTCACCTCGCCCTCCGTGCAGTTTGTTGTATTCGAAAGCGCGCCGCTGGCCGCGTATTCCGCTGAATCGTCTGCGGACAAGGGATAGCACTCCTCTTCGCTGCCCCCAATCGCCGTTTCGTTCACGCAGCAACGCACTTCGGAGTCGGACGCAGTTGCGGTTGCTGTCGAATTCGAGGTGTTGCTCGCCGTCTGCAAGACTATCGTCGGCAGCGGCGAATTGTCCAGTGACTCCACGTACACAAACAGAACGTACTGCTCGTCCATCAGCAGGTTGCAATTCGTCAGCGTCCAGCTGCTCAGCGTCGTCTTCCAGCTCAGCTGCTTCAGCTCGCAGAGCGACTGCGCGACCCCCTGCTTAATTGCGGAAATGTCGAACATTTCCCCGCTCGAATACCGCGTGTAGTTTCCGGCCATTACCGGCTGGATCGCGCCAGCCGCGAGGGCTTCGTCATACTTCAGCACTTTCACCCAGGCGAAGCTGTCCAGCAGGGGGCGCATTTCGAAGAAGATGCGGTCCTGTGTGGACGCGTCCAGGAGCCGGGGATACAGCGCGAACGCGTTGCTCATCCTTTCTCGGTAGTGCTGCACGAGCTCCACCTTCGGCGACAAAATCCCACGCCGGTAGTCTGCGTAGCCCCCGAGCGTGGCGGAGGCGCCCTCGATGTACACGTACAACCGGTAGAGCCGCTCGGGCACGAGCGGGCAGTCCATGGTGAAGAAGAGCTCGATCGACACCTCCACGCTCTGCTCCGCGATGCTGCAGTTCGAGGGCACCGGCGGGAAGGTGAACACTCCCGCGTTCGCGTCCAGACTGCCGGCCTTCACGCCGCGCAGGTGGCCGAACGTCGCGAGGTACTTGATGTTCCAGTACAGTGCGTCGTCGTAGCTCACGTAGGGCTTGTTGTCCGCCGTGTACAAAAGGGGCTGGGACGCGTTCTCGTTCTCCAGCTGGAAGCCGGAGTGCGTGGGGAGTGCGTCCCCCGGCTCGGGCACGACGATCGCCCAGATGAATCCCGACTTCTCCGGCGTGACGGAGACGTTCACCCTGGTCAGGAGGTCACCGTTGTTCAGGTTGATGGGCGGCATCTGTACCAGGTTGGGCCCGGCGGTGAACCGGTTCGAGAGCTCCACCGTGATATTTTGCGACACAAGGGTGCCGTCGTTCGTGAGGCCGTTCGCGTCCGCGATGTACGCGTAGATCGTGTAGGGAACGCCTGCGCGCAACGAGCACGCGGTCAGGTTCAGCTCGAAAGCCTGCAGACCGGAGACGTTGAGCGGCAGGAACGGGGTAAGGTCCGACGCCTGGGAGAGTGCGGAGTCGACAGCTGCGGTAAGGGCCGCGGACGTGCTGTTCGACTCGTTCGTCGAGTTGGAGTCGTCGTCGTCGGAGGAGCTGCCGCCGTCGGACGCGGACAAGCTGGCGCCGACCATTGTGCTTTGGAGCGAGCACTTCCGCTGGAAGGTTCCGTTGGCCGTCGTGGAGACGTTCGTCCTGAGGAAGTCCACGAGTTCCGTCCCCGTTGCAAACACGCCAGCGCCCGGCAGCGCGGGGTCCACCACGGTCAGCCACAACTTGCCCTCCCGCACGGGCTTCAACAGGACCGTCGCCCCGGCCTGCGACAAGTTGTCAACTTGCAGGAAGTTTTGGCTCGTGCTCGGAATGTTCAGACCCTCCCGGGTGAGCTCGTTGCTGCACGGCAGCGTGAACTTACGTTTGAACAGGCGACCGTCCCAGTAGTTGCTTCGGCCCGCGTCCACGTACAGCACCGCCGTGTACGTCTCGCAGAACTTGAACACGCTGCTGCCGCACGACAGCGAGATGTTCCGGATGTTCGCCTCGAGATACGCGGTTAGGTTCACCGGGTTTGTCACGTTCGTGACCGTGTACGAATACGAGTACTCCGTCTTCGTCTCCTGCAAGCTGACCGTCCCGTTCTCGTCCGTGTAGTTGCTGAAGTTGCTCCGGTTTTCCGTCACGTTGAAGTCCTGCTCGGAAATCACGTTCTGGCTCATGTAGTAGTTGTAGGGGGACTGCAGCTTCTCGTCGAGAAGACAGAAAACGTTCGTGTCGTTCACGTCGAACTGGCCGTCGAGTAGGTAGTTCTGGATGTTGGTTTTCTCCGCGTTTCCGGCCATGCTCTCTGCCCAGAACAGGACGCGGGCGTCCGAGTGGTTGCCGTCGAACGCGAAGGAGTACGAGTCGCGGAAGATGACCCCGATGTCCCCGACGGTGGACAGCACGTGGTCGCGCTCCGCGTCCAGGTCGTGCTGGAACTCGGGGAATTCCACGATGAAGTTTGCGGTTTCCGGAAACACCACGTCGACCGGGCCGAAAGACTTGCCATCGTTGAAGCCCTGCGCGTCCTCGGTGTAGGCTGCGACCGCGTACGTGGTGGCCGCTTCCAGGCCACGGCACAGCAACGTCACGTCGCCTTCGGTGTTGAGACCGTCAGCGGTAGGGGACGTCAGGTTCGACGCCGCAGGGAGGTACTTGCCGTTCATCGCGCACGTGGGCCCGCCCATCACCGGGTTGGGCGACTCGATTCGCCCGTTCAGGATGTCCTTCAGCGACTTCGGATTGGTCAGCATGTCGTCCACGCACGTCTTTCCCGCGGAGCAGTGGAACAGGCCCGCCCACACGTAGCCAGAAATCCGCAGACGGATGGAGATGGTCAACTGCCCAGTGCCCTTGGTGTTGTCGATCAGCGGATACTCGACAAACTCGTTGCTGCTCGAGACGCCGAAAGTGGTCACGAACAGCGACCCGGCCTCGGCCTCCGACTTCGCCGCGTAGATGTACACGTCGTAGCTGGCGTTTGCCAGAAGCGTACAATTGGGCAAGTCCATCTGGACGGTGTAGTTCTCGACCGGCTCGCGCGCGACGAAGCAGCGAGCGGTGGAGTCCCCACTGGAAAGTGCTGACTCTTCGGCGTCGGCGGCGGAAGAAGTTGACGCGCCGTCCGACGCAGACGAGGCTCCTCCTGGGCCAGTTGCTGCAGCCGCTTCAACAGCAGGAGACGTTGCATTTGCGGTTGCAGGAGCGCTCAAATCTGTGGCCATGATGTTGTTGATGATGTCGAAAATGGAGTTGTCGCGGTAGTCGAACACGTACACCCAGGCGTAGCCCAAGCGCTCCAATGTTGCCAGGTCGACCTTCGTCCCGTCCAGCGCCGAGGGCAGCGTCAACTGGAACGCCACCGGCAGTATTCCGCTTCTGATCGCGTTACTCGCCGCGACCGACGGGTCCACGGCGAACTCGAGACTGGGGCGCTTCTGCACGACGAACGGGGCGAAGTTCCACGTTCCCTGTGCAGCGTTCTCCAGGATCCACGGATGGTAGCGGCGCCGCAAGTAGGTCGCGTCCGTCACGTTGATGTGCAACTGCGCACCGAAGTTCATTGCAGCTGTCGTCGCCATGGAGTCGCTGCCGAAGGCGAGCGCGGACCCGAGGCTCTTGCTCCACAATTTCTCCACGCCGTTCATGGCCACGCCCTTCCCCTCCAGGCGCATCCTCCTCTGGATGTGCGCCAGCCACAGCAACCGGTTGTCGCTCATGGTCGTGCGCTGCAGCGGCGAGGTGAGGTTGCTCTGCATCACGGCGTAGTAGTTGTCCAGATTCGCGAGCAGCCCGACCTCGTCGCTGGTCTCCGTGATGAGCACGACGAGCAGGTACTCCTCGCCGATCTCGAGCTTGCAGTTGTAAAAGTACTGGATGTTCTTCACGCCCGCCTTCGCCTGGCTCAGGTGCCGCTGGCAGTCCTTCCGCGCGCCCTGGAAGTAGGCGGTGGCATTCAAGGTTTCGAGGTAGCCCGCGAACTCGGTGCGCTTCACGAGCCCGGCCGTGAGCATGCCGTCGCGCTGCGTGGTGAACTCGAACCGGATCCCGTTCACCGTGATCTCCTCCACAAAAATGTGCGGCGCCTGCTGGAACGCACCGATCACCTTCGGCGTGAAGGCCACCCGCTCGAGCTGCCCCGTGTTCTCGACCAACGTGTTCGTCATGCCCGCAATGTTCACCCCCTCAGTGAAGTTCTCGCCGTTGACGGACGAATTCGACGAGGATGCAGCCAGCGAGAAAATTGACTCCCCGTTGCTGTAGATGTCTTTGGGGTCGAACGCGCCCGCCTTGTAGGTGTACTTCTCGTTGTAGTCCTCGCCGAGCACCTGAATGGCGGAAGCCTTCGCGTCCTCGGCGTAGATCTCGAGCAGGTAGACCAAGCCGGTGTTCTTCGCGCCAGTGGAAGAGGCGTTAAGGCCCGCGCAGTAGGGAAATCCGAGCGAGTGGTAGACGTTCACAAACGTGGAGATCCTCGCGTCCTCGTCTGCGGTGGTCGTGGTGCTGGAGTCCTCTTCGTCAGACAGAAGAGCTGCGGAGGTGGAAACGGATGCGTTGCTCGCTGCGACAGCCGACGTGCTGTTTTCGGCAGCGG
>RXOD01006142.1:0-11131 GCA_005223375.1 Amoebophrya sp. AT5.2
CGGCTGCCGCCGGTCGACACGGAGCGCGCGTTCTCGCAGGACAAGTGGCACGGCTTCGATCCGGTGATCGAGGGCAAGCGGGTGTTCTATGCACCGCTGCCGGAGATCAAAAACCTTTGCGCGCTGGTGGCGGCGGACGCGGAGAAACGCGACATGTTTTACGACACCATCATCGGGTCGGGGCTGCACGCGACCCCGTCGCAGTACGGGGACGGAAAACGCCACAAGAACGCGTTCTTCTACGACGCCAACCAGTTCGGGGGGATGCTGTGGCGCAATTTATTGGATTGCGGCCTGGATGAGTACATGGGCAGGACGATCGCAAACCGCCTGGTGCTCGGCGTGCAGAAGATCGCGAAGGCGCTGGAGCTGGAGGAGCGCGCGGACTTCTCGTACCTCTTTAGGAGGAAGAGCTTCGTGAACGCGTTGCTGCCCACGCTGGAAGCCGCCGAGGGCATGAAAGTGAAGGACGTGGGGGCCGGCACGGCGCACCTGGTGGGGAAATCGCCCGAGAGGAGGATGGCGATGGCGAGGTCCCTGGAGAAGATGCGGGAGAGCGCGGCGGCCGGGAGCCTGTTGAAGCCAACCATTGCGGCGCCGGGGCTGCGGGACCTGCGGCAGAAAAAACGGGGCATGCAGCTGCTCGGATTGGAAGACAAAAATGCGCAAAAAGTGCTCCAGGACCGCCACAACGCGGAATTCCGCGAGAAGGTGAACAACCTGAAGAACGGAATCCTGCGGCAACTGCACCACGAGGAGGGGGACATCCACTCGAACTTCGACAGTGACTCGACCCTGAGCAGTGGGTCGGATATCGACGACGTGGACGTGGACGACGAATCCGGCCCGAAAATGCGCTTGTCGGGGGGGATCACTGTCTTCAACAGTCCCAGCGAGGATATGGTGGCGCGGCGCAGCCAAAGATACGGAGGCGGCTCGCTCGCGGGGTCGGCTAGCCTGCCGCAGCCTCATGGTATCCTGAAGGCTGGCACGGCCACAGCTGCGCAACAGATGAAAAACCCCGGGAAGAAGAAGAAGAAGATCGACTTACGAAAGCTGTTCAAAGATCCGACCGCACAGCGCTGGAAGATGGAGTGCCTGGACATCGAGCTGCGGCAGGAGTCGTGGGCGAATACGTTTTGCTTTCGCGCGCTGAACCCCCGCGCGCCGCACGACCCGCCGCACCGGCTCTACTTCAAGGTGCCGACGCACGATGAAATCGTTGAGCACGTGGAGACGCAGCAGGCGCCGGAGCTCGGGATTCCCTCTTCCGCGGAGGAAGACGAGTCTGGGGACGAGAACTCATCCATGACACACAGCGAGGAAGGAGGTCGTGGCAACGCTGCTTTGAAAGCCGGTGTTGCGGGTGCGAGGACTGGGGGGAAGCGTCCGGATTTTGGCACGACGCAAATGAAGCCCACGATCCAAAAGCAGCAGCCCGGAATGGAGGGTGCGCACGCGCTCGAGGCGGGTGCGGGTGGCTCTCCTAGTTCTGCGACGCCAGTAAAGCCAAAAGCAGGACGAGGGCCACCGCCATCGGCTGCTGCCCCCTCTCAACATCAACACCAGACGGACTCCAGCAGATCGCGTCACGGGATGGACTGGTTTGACATTTCGCCCGACCAGATCGAGAACGAGTTTGTGCTTCGCAACCAGGAGGACCGGTGGCTCACGAGTCTGCGTTGGGTGGACTCGATGAAGCTCGCGCACTGTTTCTTCCGCATGGTGACGGCGAACAAGTTGAGCGCCGCGAACTGCTCGCGGCGGCTGTGCGCCAACCGCATGCCGTCCCTGATCCAGGGGTTTCTCACTATCCGCATGCCCATGTACGCGGAGGAGGGAAAGAAGTACGTGGTGCTACACCCCGCGATGGGGCTCTTGTGGTACAAAGACAAACAGGCGTACGAGCACGGCAAGTGCCAGGGCAACATCAACCTGCGCGTGCGGCGCACGAGCCTGTACGGCGGCGTGGACGTGGCGGACAGAATCGCCATGTGGACCGCACCGCAGAAAGAACAAAGTCGGAGAAGGGTCGCGGTCTCCTCGTCGGGTGGAAGCTCCCTTGCAGCTGGGAGCGTCGCTGCGGGAGCAGGGGGGCAAGCCGATCTCCTGCTCGGAGGGGGGGCGGCTGCGCCCGCATCTTCGCGCGACCCGACGGCGTGGCAACAGGTGGGCGCGACCGCCACCGACTCGTCCTACAGCGGCACGGATGGTTCGGAAGATGACGATGATGAGATCGTCTATTCCGACAGCGAAGACGATCGCGAAGACGGGTTGCTGTCCCCCTCTCCACCACCAGGCGAGGATGTTCATGTGGAGAATCTTCTGAAAAGCGGGGAGAAGTTTCCTTCCTCGGCTGCCTCCGCCTCCGAGAAGCGGAAGCAGTCGAAGAAGTCCCGTCACAGTTCGCAAAAGAGTCGCGCCTCGTCCGACAAGCAGGCCCTGAAAGCGCTGGAGACGGTGCAGCAGCTGGAGCACCACCCGGACGGCTTCACCATGCACGACTTGCACGAGCTCGAGCGGAGGGGCAACAAAAAAGAGCACGTGCTACAGCTCGGCGAGGAGAAGGCGCGCGCCATTCGGAGACGGACCACGAACGACTACATCGGCGGCGTTGGAGGTGGGCCCGCTCAACAGGCTGCTCCGGGAGCGAAGAAGAACCCCATATCCCAGTGCATGAGCGGTTTGTTCGGGCGGCGACCGGGAAACAAGTACGCCGGGAGGAAGATCGCAATCGTTGCGGGCCGGGGGAAGCACCAGGCAGCGTTCGACGTCGTGCCCGGGCGGGAGGACCAGGGGCAGGAGGCCACAAGGGTGATCTCGAAGGGCAGTCCGCGCGGCGCGGATCTTTCGCCGGAAGCCAAGACTGAAATTTCGGCTGCGAAAGTACTAGACTCCCCCACTTCTGCAAAGCTCTACTACTCGGAGGGAGATGAAGTCGGCTCCTCCTCCTACGCGGCCTCGGACATCGAAGACGCGGTGGACGCTCTCAACCTCGGCGACCAGGATCCGGTGGCAAGGTTCCGCCCAGGCTTTTCGGCAACCCTGGAGGGCCGCAGCAGCGTCCTCGTCGGCGGACAGACCGAGCACGGTGGGCACGGGGTGCACCTGGTGGAGGATTCCGACGGCATCACGCACTTGCAGCATGACGAAAAGACGGAGGTGGACGCGAACCTGCAACAAAAATTCATTGCGAACGCACGCGAAATGTACCTGCTCAAGTGGGGGTACGTGGAGCAGGCAGTGTTCTTGAAGAACCCAAACCAGGGTGCGGTGTTTTACGTGTCGGTGAGCAGTGTGGAGGAAGAGGAAACGGAGCGGCGAATGCGAGAAGAAGACGCCGCTGAAATTGCTGCAAGTAGAGAGAATGCAGTGGGTGCGTCGACTTCTTCTTCGCCAGAAGATCACGTGGGAGGAAAATCGAAGCTGCAGTCAAAACGTAAGAAGTCCCGTCGACCGAAGCCGCGCGTCGTGCCGGGCTTCATCCTGACGGCCGAGCGGAAGCACGGCGGTTTCAAGGAGTGGGCCGACCGGTTGAGTTTGACCTACGGGGTCCCGTTTTCGTTTTACACGGACCGGTTCTCCACGAGCGACTACGATGTGTTCAAGACCTTTCAGGATGGACACGCCTCCACCTCCTCGACGAACCGCGATCCCACCGACTACAGCGATTTGCCGGGTCCTCAGGGTTCGGACGAGCACGATTCCGACGCTTTTTTGAGTCGTGTTTCTGCCACCCTGGACATGCTCCGCCAGGACACAAACGCGCACTTTGGCCCGGAACACGCGGTCGGGGGGCTGATTCCGTACCAGCCTTCTCCGCTGCGCACCCAGCGCGAAAACACGCTGAAGGCGGCGCACGATGCGAAGGTGAAGAGGATCTTCCTGGAGCAGCAGCTGCGGCGGGTGAAGGCGGGAAAGCTGCAGGCGGTGGACACGCAGCTGCTCGCGAGCATGGACGTCGACGAGGTGCTGCGCAATTCGGAGGTCACCACGATCGCGCGGGACGCGTTGACCGAGCCCCGGCAGACCAGGCTGCAGAAGTGGTGCAAGCTGGCGGACCCGGCCCAGGCGGTCGACTGGCCCGACGAAGTGCCGACGTGCGAGGTGGAGGGGCACGAGACCGAAGCCGGCCGGATGCTCACAAACGACCAGAGCTCGATCGGGCTGCCCGCGGACAGCCGCCGGGACGGGGTCAAGCTGCGACTGCACGGGGAAGAGGCGGAGATGGCGCTGCACCGCCCAGTGCGCGTGGCGGCGACGGCCGGCCGGTACGCGCTGAAGATGGGCAAGTACACGGTGATGTCGCGAAAAGCGTACGGGCGGCAGTGCAACCGCGTGCAGGCGGAGAACGCGAACCCGATGAGGCAGGAGTACCACAAACCGGTGGTGCACGACGAAGACGTGCGCATCCTGTACGCGGGGCGGCTGTTCCAAAGAAACCACAGCGTGTGGGCGCACTTCTGCTCCGCCGCGGAACCCGTGTTGCGCAGGCTGGACCGGGTGGCGGCATTCGAGAAAGACCTGGAGTGGGACTACTCGCGCAGCGATCCCTCCTTGCTCAGTCCATATCAGCACGGGAAGAAAATGAGGGCGGCGCTGGCCGCGGCCAAGGCGATGAAAGGTGATGGCAACAAGAAGTCGGCCGATGCTGAAGCGATGGCAACTTCGAAAGCGAAAGGGGCAGATTCAAAAGATTCGCACCCCGAGAACAAGGGCGAGGAGGCCCCGAGAACAAAGGCGCCTGCAAGGACGTCCCAGAACCCAGCACTCGCCCCCAGTACCATCGAAAACAATCAGAATTCCTCGCGTGGAGGTGGCTACGAACCGCACCACCCCATCGACATTCACGCGGAGGCCGCGTATCTCAGGGACGATTTCGACTTCGACGGGTTCGCGACCGAGGCACAGCTCGCGCTGCGTTCGAAGACGCCCGTGCACCTGTCGCAGTTGCACTGGAGCTTCCAGATGAACCGGTCCCTGTTCCACGTGTTTCCGGACGGCGACGACCAGCACCGCTTCCGCTTTTTCAACGCGCACATCGGGAAGGAGACGAACGCGCGGTCGTGCAACGTGAAGGCGGCGATCGTCGCCGGGCGGAGCCACCGGAGCGGGCACGGCGCGCACTCGTCGCTGACGAACAAGTTCCGCAGTCCCGTGTCGCACGGCGCCTTCGCCAGCGCGGAAGAACTGCTCCTGCGGGAGATGATCCGGCGGGGCGCGGCGGGGGCGGCGTCATCTTCTACTGGAATACTAAAGACCGGGAGCTGCGCCAGCACCTCCGGCGCGAGCGGGATGCTGAGCGTGCAGGCGAAGAAGCAGACCTCGATCATTGCGGCGCGGCCGAACGCGGTGTACCACACGGCTTTGAGCAAAGCCGACGAAAAACTGGACGCCGAGGCCGTGGAGGCCGTGCACAGGATGGTCTCCCAAAACGCGACCTTCCCCGCGAGCTTCTACAGCTGCTACACGCAGCAGGAGCACGACTACATGCACTCGGCCGACAACTGCCTCCACGACTTCGACGAGCAGGACTACCTCACGGCGGTGGCGCACTTCGAGCGCGCGGAGTGCCTGCTCAAGCAGCAGTTCGCGACTATAGTCGCGACCGCGCACGCCGACGCGCTCGCCCTACAGAAAACCGCCGCGCTGCACTCGACCCACACCCATCATGGTTTCGCTGGTGCGAGCGGCGCGGAGGTGGCGGCGCTGAAGGGCGCGGGCGCGTGTCAGGGCGCGGAGCACGACTACGTGTCGAAGGGCCGGCACGCACAGGCGGCCCTGGTGGCGGGGCCCCTGCTGAACCAGAGCGCGCGGCTACCCACCATCCCGAACGAGCCGGCGAAACTCCTCGCGAGCCAGTACACCACCGCGGACCAGCACGGGAACGCGACGAACCGCCGCTACTTCGAACTGGTCGCCAAGCGCCTGGGGATACACCACGAGGAGGTGCACCTGGCGGTGTACCACGGCGACATCCGGAAGTTCGGCCTGGAGGTGCCGAAGGCGATCGAGCACGTGAAAGTGAAGGACATCGTCCGCATCGAAGCCGTGCGGAAGGTGCGGAAGCACTCGCTCAGCTGGAACGTGCTGCGCTGCCTCAGCCGGCTGGTCTCCACAGCCACCGCGCGGGCGCCCGCGAACCCGGTGGCGGCGCACCTCGCGTCGGCGCAGGTGAACGAGATCGCAAGGCTGCTCGAAGAAGACGCAGTGGAGGCGGACGGCGACGGTGGAGGAGGACTAGCCGCGGGGAATACTCAAAAAGCGGACAAGCCGAACGCGAAGACGTCCGGAACGCCCGGACGGGTTATGGGGCTCCGACCGGCAGACCTGCGTCAGATGAACGGCGCGAAAACCACTTGTACGTCGTCTCCCATGCGCGTGGAGCTCGAAATCTACGAAATTTCGTCTTTAGTGCTCCCGACGCTGCTTCGGCTCGTGAAGGCAAGTACGCGAAGCACCTCGTCCGTGGATGCAAGTGCGCGGTCTCTGATGGTGGTGGTACTCACCTCCGAGGGCCGGATTTTCAAAACCCCGTTGCTCGGCGGCTACGGGCTGCGGGCGCCCGCAAAATCGTCGTACGGCGGGTGGGGTGGCCAGTGCCGCGGCGCCACGGTGTTGGTGGAATTCGAGCACGCAAAAACAACTTTCGAAGTCTTCCTTGCCACGCGAATGGTGCCGAAGTCCGCCGCGGCGCACAATGCCGAGGGCGCCCCCGCTGCGTACAGCGTGGCAGAGATCCTCGGCGGCGGCCCCGGCGGCGTGGGGCTAAGATTAGATCTGCGCAGCTACATTCTCGAGAACGCGATCGCGAGCAGCCAGAAGCCCGTGAGTTTTGAGGAGCTGGCGAACCGGCGCGGGCGACTGGGCGAGTGCGCCCACATCTTCAACGGCGGCGGCGAGCTTCCAAGTGGCGGTTCGTTGTCTCTCAGGTTTGACGTCGAAAAGCTGTTCTACTTCCTCATGGGCGCCTCCTCCGAAAAGGTGGCCGCGTCCGCCGCCACCGGGCGCGCCATCGCCTCGGGCGAAAACGAGGTCGAAGTACTGGCTGCGGGGACCGCGGAGAACGCCGAAAAGTCCAATGCGCGACTCGTGCGGGGGCCCGGGCACGCGACCAACGAGAAGATGAAGGCCGCGGTCGGCAAGCTGCCCACGCACACGCGCTTGGAATGCGGGCTGCACTGGCACAACGTGCAGGTAAACGTGCAGAACCGGGGGCGCACGCACTTTCTGCGACAACTGCTGAACGCGAGCCGGGGCGCGGTGGTGACCAAAGGCCCCGGCGAGAAGCTGTCGAACGTATCGTTTCTGCGAGCGCTGGCGAGGCTGAGCGATTGCTTGCAGGCGGGAGCTCATCATGGCGGAGAGGAGCAGAATGCACCCGGTGGAGCGACAAGTGCGGAAAGTAGAACGAATCAAGTCCAGCTGTACTACCCGGAGGCCGGCGCAAGTCTTTACGAAATGTCGCGGTCGTCGTCGTATTCCGTGGCTCCCTCCGATGAGGACGGGGCTCAGGCTCCTGTCGACGCTAATGCCTTGGCCGTTCCTCTTCCCGGTCCGCGTCTTGGCGCTGGCATCGAGGACGACGTGGCCGAATTTTTGCTCCTGGAGCAGCTTTTGCACGAAGACGAAGAGCGCCGCCAGGCGCCCGTGCTGGAGGACGCGGCGGAAGAGGACGAAGCCGTTGCCCCCGCACAGTTTCTCTTCATGGGCGAGGAAGGCGACGGGGGCGACCATGACGCAAGCGCAGGTGGACTTAGTGCAAGCAATGACATCAACGCCCATAATACGCAAGAAAATTTTCTTGGGCACACCAAGAAGTTCGAACCGGGCTCACATCGTAGCAATCAGCGTCTCACGATTCGTCCAGAAGACTCTGCCACCTCGTCTGACAGTGACGTAATGGACGTCGGTGACGAAGGGCAAGTGACCGTCGACACCCGCGCCCGCGCCACGTTCGCAGTGGCTCCAGAGCTCAGCGACGACAAAGACGCAGCGACTAGAGCAAGGTTCGCACCGGCGCCACGAGGTGGCGCAGAAGCGGCGCGAGAGCGACTGCCGAAATCTGCGATCGCCGCCTCGAACAATAAAGTGGGGCAAAATGCGACCGTGAACCGTGTAGTAAACAAACGCAACGGGGACCGGAGGCCGCTGAGGAATACTGTCATCGAGGTGGACGAGAGTCGAGCGTCCGCGGCAGAAAAGGATGAAGGGGCGCTCCCCGACGAGGATGGGGATTTCGAGCAATACAGCGAGGAAGGTTCTTCGCCGTTTCTAAGCAGTGGTCGGAAGAAGCTGCGGGTGGCGCGCCCGCGCGAACACGCGCCCGACCCGCAAAGGGAAAGAGAGGAGGCGCACAGGAATTTCCGCATGGGAAAGGAACATTTGGCGCACAGGGACACGCATCATGAACGGTCGATTTCTGATTTTGTGGAACGGACGCGGAGTGTGGACCCGCGGGTGCGATTTGTGCGTGGCATCATGGACAGCGACGTGTCGAAGGTGGTGCGCTCCTACCAGGATGCCGTGATCCACTCAAAGGAAAGAACGGGCCGAAAAATGTGGAGCACGTCGCAGCGGCAGGAGTACGATGTGCGCAACATGGCGCTGGGCTTCGGGGAACTGATGGGGCCGAGAGTTTTGGAGCAGCTCGAGCAGCGGTCGTTGCAAGACAAGTACAACAGGTATCACCTTCGTTCGGGGAGTGCGGGCAGCGAGGAGGACGAGGACGACTCCGAAAACGAGGCTGGCGACGACGACGGGGAGGAGCTCTCCGCCGAGGACGCCGGCACCGTGAGCCAGACCAGCGACGAGGAGCTTCATCTAACGGTCCCCACGGCCGCCGTGCCGCTGTACCGCACCGCGCATCAGGCGCGCGCCACGGCGCACCACGAGGCGGTGAGGCGCAGCAGGGTGTCGGGCAAGCTGACGGCGAGGCAGCGCGAGCTGATCCGCGACCGCATCCACGAACTGGCTAAGAACGGCGTGTTGAACCAGCTGCCGGTCACGCACCTCGTGGACCCGGCGCGCGCGCACCGCAAACGGCTCGGCTGGTACGTACAGGACGGGCACGAGGTGTGGAGCGGCCGCGAGCAGTTCCGCAACGAAGTCGCGGACCGCATCCGGCGCGAGGACAAGTCGAAGGAGGGGACGTCGAACAACCTCCGCAGCCCCCGCGCCGCGGCGGCGGTTCTCGCAATGTACTCCGCCTCACTGCAGCACCTGAACTCCCCCGGTCACGTGGTGGCGCCCTCGGAGTTCGCGGGTAACTGGCTGCTGGACGAGCGCGAGCAGTCCCTGCGCCAGCAAAACATGATCAAAACGCAGCTCCTGCAGAGCGCGGGGAACCTGCGGTTTCCGGGGGGAGGGGTGGGAGATCAGAGGGACAATTCCGGCGCGATTGCGAAAAGCCACATGAAGAAGAACACGGGCCGCGAGGAGGCGAAAAGGCTTGCGAAGCAGATAGCACGGCTGGTGGAGTCCGATTTCGACCTGGTTGAGCTGATCATCGTGATTGGCGCCCCGGTCGCGGGGAAGAAGGAGCGCGTGATGGGCTTCGTCGGGCCGAAACTGAAGGAATGGCTGGCGAACCTGCAGAAGCACTCGAAGCGGACGCCAGTGGTGGACAAATTCATCGTGCCCGTGATGTCGGTGGACAAACTGGGAACAGCGGTCGCTGGTGGCGGAAGCGGTCCTGGGGCAACAACCACTAGTACTGCAGGAGCTGGAAACGCTAGTGCCCGTGGTGGTGCAGCCGGTACAGAGGGTGAGGGACAGGACAGCGCGCCGGCTAACTGATCTGCGCGCAACACAGTCACAGAGGGCGAAGCAGGGGAGAATACAATAAGATAAGTATAAAGAAGTACATCACGACATACACATGAAGAGACACTTCTGCGTTTTTCAGTTTCAGAATTTTGCACTGCACGTTTCAGTCTGACATTTCGCACATTGATTTCAGATTCGCACCACAACCAAATCGTCTTCATTCATTTTACATTTTAGTTCAGCATTCACATCACTATCACACCACTCAGATTGCAATTGAGCCACTGACTTCTTCCGGTTTTTCTTTAGTTGATCCGAGTTTTCGTATTTTGTACAATTTTGACCAGAATGTTTACCACCCAATTTCTCCGATTCCGAAATCATGAATCTTTCTACCGGCCAGGCAGTGCCGGTGGCGCGCCGTGTGTCGCTTCGACCGCGGTTGTTTTTTTTTGTTTCGACGTGACACCAAGGCGAGAGAGACTGCGAGCGAGTCCGAAAGAGCGATGGAAAGAGCGCAAAAATATAGCTGGAGCACCTCCCCACAGAAGTAGGCTTCAAAGGCCCCTGGTAAGCACCTGCACCACTTGCACTTTCAGGTCCATCAGAAGAAGCTGCAAAAACAATGCGGGAAATCCGGGTCTCGCTCTCGTCGCGCCGTCAGAAAATGTTTCCGTTATCGTCGTCGTCGCTTCGTGGGCTGCGGCGGCTCGCGTGGCCGCTGTTGTTCGCGGTTTTTTGGCGGACGAATCCGGCCCACGCCCAGGTCGCCGACATCGACAAGGTCATGCGCGATGAGGCGAAGATTCAGAAGGCCCACGCCAACAACACGGTTTCCTCGCACAAGGGGGAGTTGCCGCGTTGGGGCGAAGCCGGTTATTGGACTAAGCTCAAGCTGATCACCGTTACCGGCGCGGAACTCACCCCTTATTTTGACCCGGACGTGTACAACTACGACGTGGAGATCCGCAACGCCCGCGACCGGCTGGTCCACATTATCCCGGAGTTGGACTTCCGGCACTTCCCGCCGCGCTACCCGCCCAAGATCGAGCTAGACGGTGTAGAACACAAGTACAGCAGCCTGGAGCCGGTTTTAATCCCGTTCTGGGCCAACATGTCGAATGCTGCACTGGACTACACGGCCTTACTGGTGATCTCCTACCCGGAAAACGCGTACGCGGATTCCACCTACTACCTGCGCATGCTGCAGGCGCCCGCGCCGGATTTGGTACTTTCGTTTTACTTTCACTTTCTGCCCACTTATGTTCTGGTTTGGCTTTGGTCCGATTTGTGGGGACCACCTCTGCGCACGGACGAGCGACGTTCTTTGATTTTTAACTCGTTAAAATTGGATGACGTTATT
>RXOD01006143.1:0-11131 GCA_005223375.1 Amoebophrya sp. AT5.2
GCTGCCGCCGCCGACGACTACAGAAGCAGCACTCGGCGCGAAAGACACCTGTGGCTCGCTATCTGCACTCCCGTTTCCGTTCGCGGCAGCGCTCATCGCGTGTTCCATGCGCTGGTCCGGCACCGCGTCGATGAACGCCGCGGGATCCGTCCGCCGCACCTCCGTCTCCGCGTCGTCCTTCCTGCGCACTAGGTCCAGCATGTCCACGCAGTGGATCATGCCCTTCTTGTCGTATACGTAGCACAGCGTCTTCGCGCCGGCGTAGTCGCTCAAGTCCACCAGGGACTCAAACGTGGGGTCTTGCTGCAACAGCGACAGCAATGCGGGATCCTCGTCGGCGAACTGCTCCTCGCTTTCGGTCGACGACGCACCGGGTCCAGCCTCCAGCTGGGCGAACGCGTTCGCCGTTTCACCGAAACCCGCTGCACTCGTGTCGTTCATGCCCCGCCCGCCGTCTCCGGCCGGCTGGCCGTCGCCGTTCCCGTTCAGAGTGCCGCCGTTGTTCAAGATTGCGTCCTCCCGAAGCTCTACCGACAAACAGTGGTCGGGCAGCGGCACCGTCGGGGCGTTCAGGTGCGCCAGGGTCAAGGCGCCCGCCGCGTCGCACAACCACTCGTCGTCGAGCTGCGCCTTCAAAGTGACGGACTCCACTTTCCGCGACTGCGTGTTGCGCTTCACCAGAAACACCCGGGAATTCGTCACGGTCTCTTCGATCAGCTGCCCAGCGGCCTTCCCGTGCTCGCCGTTCTCGCCGTTATCGCCGTTGTCGTCGTCCGCCTCGTCGCTATCGAACCCGAGTTCGCGAAGCGATTCGCGCTGCGTCTTGCGCGGGGGCACGGCTGCGGGTACGTCTTCTTCCTCGGTTTCGCTCGGCTGCGGCTGCTGGGCAAATCTGCCGAGCAGGAGTCGGGAGGTTGAGTTCTGGCTGTACTCCTGCTCGAACTTAATCGACTTCTTGCCGTTCGCCGGGCTGTTGCCACCGGAAGGGCTGCCCACAGCACTGGGATTGTTCGACGAACGCCGGCTGCGCCTGTGTTCCGAACGATCGATAGTGGAAGCTTTTTAAGTATTTAAGTTAAAATATATTTTTGAACTACATGATATTGTGTCTGAAAAGCAAAATTCTGCTCCCGCTTACAGCTTACCCTGCTGTGCTTCCCATCGACCCTGGTGACGGCAAGACCGGCGCCTGTCTGTACACTTTTCTCCTCGCCACGGTCATCACGAAGAAAAATTGCGACAGCGAATTCATCACTGGTTCGCTTCTCTTCTTCGCCACATTCGGTCCCGCGCCGTCCGCGAAGTCCTCCGCGTTTATCTCCTTCACGGCCGCTTTCCGCAGGCTGACCTCGTACGACCGCTCCTGCTCCTGCTTGGCCATCGCGATCTTCTGCTTCTTCCTCTGCTTTCGTTTCCACACTTTGTCCTCCTCGTAGCGCCGCTCCGCATCGCACAAAACGAACTGCGTGGCCTCGAACACCTTCAGAAACACCCCGCCGTCGTCGCTGAAAAACTCGCCCACCTTCAGCATGGAGGGCGCCTCGAACACCTGCACGCAGCCGTCCTTGTGGTACGTGCAAACCAGGTCGTCGCAGAGGTGCAGCGACACGACGGCGCGGTCCTCGTTGCGGCCCGCGTACGGACCGGCCCTGGCGTTTGCGGAGCTTCCGAGACCTCCTGCGTTGCTCCCACCAGTTGCGCCGCCGAGCAGCGCCTGCACACCGCCGCTCGCGACCGAAGGAGATCGGGAAGAGCTGGCGCGCGACTGCAGCGCCGACCGGTCCCCCTGGTCGGTGGTCGAGGGGAGGCTGGGCGGTTTGTTCAACAAGTTGCGGAGGTCCTTTTGCTGCGGCTGCGCTGCGCTGCTGCTCGCGACTGAGGCCGTGTCCGCGTCGCGCGCCTTGCTCTTGATGTCCGACCCCGGGTCCTGGCTGTTGGCGCGGCTGGCGGCCGTCTTCAAGATGCCCTTCGTCGTCGCAATAGCGCCAATGCCAATTGTCGATAACCCCCCTCCAGGCAAGAGCCCTTTTTGCGTCGCGTCGAAGGCGCCAAACTCAACACTGCCCTCCGCCACATCGCGACTTCCGCGCCGGCTCGTTGCGTTGCTCTTGTTTCCACCTGCAGCTCCTCGTCCGCGCTCTGGATCCTTCGCATTTTCGACCGAGGATGCGCTCGCCGACGACGCCGAAATCTTCGACGCGTATGGGAGCACAAAGTCCAAGTCCAAACTTACCAAGTCAAAGAGAAACAAGGACCCCTCCTTGGACCCGACGAGCAGCTTGTCGCCCACTTTCGGTTTCCCCACTGTGCTCGTACTAGTGCCGCCTTCCCGCGCGTCGAAGAACCCGCACGCCTGGTCCGGTCCGTGCGTCGCTTCCTCAGTTGGGATCGCGGATAGGAGTCCCGTAGACGTCGCTGCGACCGCCTGCTGCAGTGTCATGTGGGCTGCGTCTTCTTGTTCGAGTTTTTTCCGCACTAAAATCTCCATGCACGTCACCCCCGTACACAAACCGCCCGCTATGTGGCTTGCCGCTGCGGACCCGGATGCGTGTGGGCCCCCCCGCTTGCTCGATGTGGGAGTTTGGTTTGCATCGGAGGCAGCGCGCTTTTGATTCCCGACTCCGCCCCCCTCCGCCGAATCCTCCCGCGGGCTGCCCAGCACCGGTGTGCCGCCCGCGCTACCCGCGTTTGTGCCGACTGTTCTTGCCGTTTTGATAGGGCTGTTCGATCTCGTCCGCGCTCCGATCGACTCCACCTCCATCGACCCGCTCAGGTTGGCCCGCTGCTGCGAAGACAGCGACGTGTTCCCGCTCGCCCCGCTCCGATCTAGCCGCCGTTCCTCGGCCGCCAGCTCCTCGGCGCTCCGGCTCGAGATCGTCCACCCGCTCTGCTCCGACAGCGGCGACGTCGGAAAGGGTTTTTCCAGGTTCACCTTTTGCGTCCGCAACACGCTACTCCTCCGCGGGGACTTCATCGCCGCGACGATCTGTTCCCCCCAGTCCAGGTGCGCTGCGTTCTCGTCGATGCTGGATATCGAGAGGCTCCGCGAGCGCGCGGACCGGCTTGCTTTCAGCTCTCGCCGGCAGTCCCGTGCGTTCTTCTCGTTCTTCGGCTCCTCAAAGTTGTCGTACACTTTCTGACCCTCCTGCGACCCCCAACACAGTAGTTCCTCCAGCTCTCGCCGCCTGTCGCCCTTCGTGCGCGGCGGCTGCTCGGGCGCCTGGTCCGGCGGCTCGATGGAGAAGGTCCCCGCCTTCTTCCTCCGCTCGCCGGCACCGGCGTACTTGCGGAGCATGTAGCCGTTGTTCCCGCGAAGGAACATCACGCGGCCGGTGTTCGTTCCCAAGACCAGCATCCCGTCGGGCGCAACCGCGGAACAGGAGAGCTCGGTTTGCTCCTCCTCGGTGGAAAAGACGACGTCGGTGTGGAGCGGGTTCTGCCGCGAGTGCCGGAACACCTGCTTCTTCGTCAGCGAATACACCACGCCAGACCTGGTGGGGTCGAGTGATTCATTAGGCGAAGGGTCACCGATTGTAATTCAACACACGGAGCAGCTACTCTGACAATTCATTGTAGAAGAGACCGTGAACAACGATGATGGAAAACGTCGTGTGCGCCTCGGTCCACAACAACGCAGGTACAGTTTTTACGCCAACAAGACAGTGAGAAGATGACCAAGAATCGATCTACAGAAGCACACCTCCCGCTGAGATGCAGCCCCACGCTGGGGTCTAGCGGAATGGCTCCTTCGTCCTCCCCCTCCCCGGCCTCCGTGGTGCTTTTTTTCCGCCGCTTCGGCGACTGCGACGCCGCCCGCGCCGCGTGCGCGAACAGTTTTTCGTCCGCCGCCGTGTTCGACGCGAAGTAGGTCACGCGGTCGCCGACCAGCCAGAGGCGCAACCGCGACCACGCGGTGCACACCATCGAGGTTATCCGCAGCGGGAAGCCTCCGATCACTTGCAGCGGCAGCAACTCCTTCGAGTCCCACAGCACGACGAAGGACTTGTCGTCCAGCGAGAACAACGCCCGCTCGAAGTACCGCACCTGCACCACCGGGTGCTCGTGGTGCCACAGGTTGGTCCGCAGTCCGCGGAAGATGCCCTTCTCCAGGTTCCAAACCGGGACCGTGCGGAAACCCGTGTAGCAGGTCGCGAGGCAGTGCGGCTCGGCGGACAGCGCCATGCTCAGGCAGGCGACGGAGTAGCCCGTGTCGAGGCAGAGGTCCACCGCGAGCGTGCGCCCGTCCCACAGGCAGATGGAGGAATCGCGCGAGCAGGTGAGGAAGCTGTGCGTGTTCGGAACCTCGACGAAGCCGGTGATCTTGTGCCCCTTGTGAATGGTGTCGTTCACGAAAACCGGCTGCAGCTTCCGCAGCGGGTAGCCCTTGTGCGTTTCGCCCGCGAACTGGTAGAAGCTCATCACGCCCAGCATTTGCGTGGAGAGGCAGAGAAATACGTCCTCTGCGTACGACACGTTTCTGCAAAAATACAATTCGTCGTAGTCCTTTCCGAGCAGAAACTCCGCCTCTTGCGCGATCCGCGTCTCGATGCCGCGCTCGTGGATGTCCTGCTCCACGTTGCCGGAGGAGTACAACAAAGAGAACTGTGTCGCGCGCTTGTTCGTGCACAGAATCGTCAGCAGGATCCGCTCTGGGTGGTACGCGCAGTCAACAACGTGGAACTTGTTTTGGTCGGTCATCTGGTGCACCAGCGATCGGCAGAAGCTCCCGTCCGCGAACGCGCGGTCCACGTCGTCGGGGTTTTTTCCGTGCGTCCGCATCACCAGGTGCGCGTCGCGCTGGCTCACCCGATCTGGCGGAGCCGCAGCAACCGCCGCCGCGCCCAAATTCGCGGTCGACTGCGAGCCGCCGAAGTAGCGCGAACCCTCCGACTGGTACATCATGGTGGACGTATGCAGGGGCTCCTCCAGCAAACGCGCGTACTCCTGCTTGGTCTGCTCCTTCTGCTTCTGCTCCGAGACCCGGTCGGTGGCGGGCTGCGCAACACTCGACTGCTTCTTAAACTCTGGAAGAATGCCGTCGTCTGGTGGGGCCGTAATTGTATTTATTGTGAACTACGAACGTACTTATCTATCATTTCAGGCGCACATTGCTTCGTCTTTGTAATACTTCTCTCTGAAATCCTACAAGCTCTTTCACTGCATCGATGACTACACATCAGAGCACTCGCAAATGGCATCCACGGGGATCATCAACTGCAACTCTACTTGACGCAACGAATACCATCCCCGAGCGACGGTCGGTCTTTCTTCTCGAATTCCGGGCGCACTATCTTTATCACGTTCGTCCTAGGGTGGTACAGCGACAGTTGCTTGGACTCGTTTTCTATTCGCACGAGCACGTCTAGCTCGGGAATGAACAGGACCCGCCGCATCGCGTGTTCCTGCAGCGGTGACGGCTCGGAGTCGGCCGTGCGCAGGTCGCGGGCTCGCCTCTTCTCGAACTCGGTCAGCGGATGCTTGGTTTCGTGCGGCATGAGCAGCCCCCCGGGAATCTGCGCCACCTGGGTGAGCTGCGGCTGCTGGGCGCCTTCGGCGTCGTCCTGCGCCTGCGCCCGGCACACGGCCGCCAGCCCGTTCGAGAGAACGGTGGAAGGGTCGGCGACACCCACCGTTTCCGACGAGGAGACGACCAGCTCGGAAAAATCGCGCCACTGAATCTGCGTACCAAACTTGCCGGGGAGAATGTCATTGTAGACGGCGACCTGGTGGACGGGGCGTACTTAAACAAGAATGCCAGTTTCCTGCCTTAGTTTTTCTCGTTCACAGCTGTAGAATGATCGGTTTCGCCGTATCGGGGGTTCCTACATAGAAAAACATGGTTTTGGCATCCGCCGCAGCGGCCCCACCCTGTAGGAGCAGTGGGGGCAATGAGGGTGTCAAAGGTGACCGTACCGCGAACGGATCAGGAGCACCAAGATCCTCAAACATAGGTATCGGGGGTTCCTACATAACATAGGTTGTACCAGTCCTGCGATGAAGTCGGTGATTCTTGCCCGGTCGTACGCGCCAGCTTTCAGGACCACAATCCTCAAAAACTCCGCTAGCGACACCGCGCCCTTATAGGACATTTGCTTCCGGATGACCCGCAACGCCCGCTGGTCGAAGCTCGGAAGGATTCCAGCGAGCTCCACCGGCTGACAGCCGGGCATGGTCGCGAACCCGGGCGGCAGAATGTGGGAAAACACGAACTGGCTCCATCGCTCCTGGGTGATCTCCCGGCCCTCGAGAAAACGCCGCTGCTCGACCTCCAGCAGCTGCTTAATCAGCGACTTCACGCGCTTCTTCTGGTGCTTGCCCTTCATGCTCTAGTAGAGGCTGGTGACAGCGGCAGCTGCGCCTACTTCGACCGATCGAAAAACAAAAATTACGAGACGACCGTGGGCATGTTGTCGTCGTAGAACCCAGTAGAGTTGGTTTGATTTTTGTCCCTTTCTCACTTCAATTTAGCCCGCTATTGACTTACTCAATTGAGAATATTTTTGTGTGCCGGATCATCATCAAGCAACGACTTGCGCAGCCGAACATGCGGGCTCCGGGCGCCTTTGCTCATGAACAAAAGCACGGCGCACACGCCAACATGCGGCCGATTTTGTTCTTACTTTGCGTTGTTTGTTTTCGGCGTTTCCCTGATCACCAATTTTTCGCAAGAAGCGCGATTGTATTGTTTTTGGGCGCAGCTAAAGAAGTGTCGCCATTGCCATCACAGCAATCATGGTTCGTGTAGTAGCGACCGCCTCGTCCGGTCACGCGAGGTCGGCGCGCGCGTGCGCAGCGCGCCTCTCCGCTCCGAGGACCCGAGGACACGTTTGTGCCGGCCAGCTTCGCGCCGATGAGCAAGTTCTTTCGCAGAAATCAGCTGATGACATTGATCATCAAAAATGTCGGTTTGTATAGGAAGCTATGGTTCATCGGTTCGATTCATCGGCGAAGTAGCCGGAGAGTGTTGTAGTTCTTCGTCACGGAATGATCGGCTGCCCGATGATTTTGAAGTTTTCCCTTCGTATCTGCTTGGCGGACCCGTCCAGCTCCAGTCTGATTTCGTAGCGCTCCGCGTCCGCCCGGCAAACTATCACCGCACGCTCCCCGTTCAGGGCTGCCGCGGTCTTGAGGTTGCATAGTTCGATGCGAGACCCCCTGGGCACCTCGACGTCCCCCGGGCCCTCCGGCCCGCCCCCGCCGCCACCCGAGTGCCCCGCGATTCCTGCGCCCTCAGAGCCGGGCGCGAGGTGAACGTTCTCGGCCTTCACCTTCTTCACGGTGCCATCTTGGTGCAGCCGTATCTCGTACCGACGCCGCTCCACGTCCACGGAGAGGACCTATAAGAACTCGTCGTGAAATGCGGAAATATTGAAAAAATAAAGATTCAATTGAAAACTCTCCGATCACCTGAGCTGTGCAAGTGCTGTACAAAGGTCGCTTTTTCAGAAACATAATGGACCTCTGCAAACTGGCCATTGAGCCAGCCCGCATTGCGCAAGTTCATGAGTTCGACGATGGCTCCGACTGGTATGCTCATCTCTGCTTTCTCGCCTGGGTACTGCGCGCTGGCGCCTTGCGGGCCCGCCTCCTGTGTTCCATTTCCATATCTTAGTTACCGCCCAAGAAAATAGAGTTTTATTTCGTGGCGAAAGAAGATGCACTTCCTAACGCCAAACCTCCACAAAATTTGAAGTCCGACAGCGGACGAAAATCTATCTAGTCACCAACAGCAACACCGAACTGGTTCTCACATTAAGCAAAATCCGGCATTGATGAACCTGTAGCCGCATCGCCAGCTCCTCTGGTATTTCTTCCCCCGGCTGCAGTGCCCCAAGGATGTTGTCTGGCTTCACCCGAAACAGCTGGCCCGTTTCGACGGCGCGCACCTCGTATCGGGAGGTGCTGTCCGCATAGTCAACCACCCGCCCCACCGTCCCGTTCAGCGTTCCGTGGTTCCTCAGCCCCGTTATCACCACGCGCGTATTTATCGGGAGAAGCCCCGCTCGATATGGAAAGCCATCGTTCAGCACGTGCAGAAGGTGGTTTTCCTTCACCTTCACGACCGTACCCGACTCGAACAGGATCTCGTACTTGGTCTTCTTCTCCTCGAAAACCTGTTTTTTGTCTTGTACTTGTTTCACTTGCTTCTTCACTTTCACCTTTCCGAAACAAACGACAAACTGCCAGTGACCACACCAGGGAAGGCCAGTTTAACTTCAACCACCTTTGTGACGCTGCCGATCACCCCATTGTAGGTGGAGTTGCTTCCCGAGAAGCCGAAGCAGATGCATTTTGCGCCGATCGAGTAGGTCGCTCCTGCGGTGGGCTGCTCGGGGATCTCGGTGTCTATCTGGTAGAGCCGACCCAGCAGCTGCGTGAGCGACTTCTCGTGCTTCTTCTTCTGGAGCAGTGTTTCCTCCTCGAGCAGAGACGTCACGAGGGATTGGATCACCTCAAGCGAGGTGACCTCGTGAGCGGGCGGAAGATCCTTGTGCACAACGTCCGACCCCTCCGGCTGTTCCTGTGGATGAAGATAAATGCAAAAGCGAATCGCAACATTCTTCATTCTATTTAATTTATACCACAATTGATGAAATTACACGGAATCATAAAGAAGAACGTCTGCCTATCCAGCTTCTCACAAAGTGCTCCAGCATTTCACAAAGTGCCCCAGTACTCCATCTGGCCCCACGTCAGGAACGCACTCCAACCCGATGCCGGGCGGGTGATAGCGAAGAAGTATTCTCTTCAGCTTCATGCTGCCTTTGGCTTCGCGTCGCTTGGGTTGTCGTCGCAGCGAGCGTGAGGCACGCCGTTACAGCCGGAGAGGTCGCAGTCAAGAGTTCGCGTCGAGGTCGCGGAGAGTGCTGCAAGTGACACGACCCTACGACCACGATTTCATTTTCTTTGCAAGACTATGTACTTCGGGCGGGGCTCGTCTGCTAGCTTAAGCGTCGCGAAGGTCTTCTAGTGGAACTATTTCCAGACTTTCTTGTTCGGCAAAGCAGTGATATAAGCGAACGAAAACTACGGCCAAAAGCCTGAGACGAAACCGAGAGGTGTGGAAAAGCGGGGACGTCGAAGTCTCGACGCGAAGTAATGCGGGTCTCGATCCTCTTCTCTCGTCTTCGTTCGACATTTCAAGTGGGAACAGATCCTTATCATCCATCGTATACCATTTCTGCCTCCGACCGTCGGTAAGCGCTTGTCGGATGCCAAGCGGAGGAAATTCCGTCCGATCCATCGTGCGTGGAAGCGATAATGTATGCACGAGTCGCGACGCGACCATTTTCCTTCTGAATTCTCAAGCTGAAATTCTCAAGAGGCGCAGGCGGCAATCGAATCCGCTCGCTTCATTGCGGCCACGGCAGGTCCTCGACGTATCGAGCGTACGGGTTTGCCACGTTTCGAAAGTCTGCGGACTGCCGGATCTTCTCCACAGACTCCACGTCGAAGGCTGTTTTCGAACCCGCCAACTCGTGCTCGTCCGGCATGACCGGGTTGAAGCCGCGCAGCTCCGATTTGTGCGAAATCGCCGGATCCGGGCACTCGTCGCCCTCGCCCACGCAGAGCTCGCCGTTTTTGATCGCGTCTGGCGCCAGGTTGAACATGGCGAGCTTGTGCTGCCGGTGCAGCCGCATCAGATCGGAAAACATGAGAAAGCAGTCGTCGCGTGTGTTCAGCTCGTACAGCAGCTTTCGGCCGAGGTTGTAGAACCGGGGCAGCCCCGGCCCGACGCCGAGCACGGCTTCGATCAAACGCGGGGACAACACCACCTGGTCGCCCATGTTGCCCGGATTCTGCATCAAAATCGAGTACCGCCAGTGCCGGTGGGAGCGGCGTCCCCGCTTCGAAACCGCCTGGCTCTCCAGAAGATTGCTCGACACCTCGACGAAGCTGTTCCGGCCGCCGCCGGGAGAAGCTGTTCCTGCTCTCCTTGCAGGCGCGGCTTTCGCCGCGGCCCAAGCCCTTCTCAACTGCTGCTGCACGGCGGCCGGCAACCGGGCGACAGCACTATCCTGCTGGTCATCTTCGTCGGCTCCGGGGTCGTCATCCAAGTTCATCGGCGTCACGCGTCTCCCCTCACGCACCACACCGCCAGCGCTCCCGATGTCCAGCGACGACGATGCTGGTGGCGGCTCCGGCGAATAGCTCGTACTACTTGCACTGGGGTTCCCCGAACTACCGGTACTGGGGTTCCCGGCCTGGTTAGTCTGTGCCTCACCAGGCGGATCGTCCGTAATCTGTTTCCCCGTTTTAGCGTGGATTTCTTCCGCGATGTATCCATTTTTTACATGTCGCTTGATGTCTTCGTCGTTCTCCCTGTTTGCTTCATCCCCCTCGTCTTCCAGGTCTTTTAGGATGGCCTGGTCCCAGATTTTCGTCGGTGCTACCGGATCCAAGCTGCCGTCCGCCCGCTCCTGGCGCAGCTCCGCCTTGTAGCCCTGGGCCACGGTCCGCGCTAGGAAGGTTCTCCTCTCGTTTACCGGCGTTCGGCTGTCGAGCAGAATGTCCAGCGACGGCAGGACCTCGTCTTGCTTGTGCAGCTCCACGATACTGATGAGCCGCTTCTTCTTGTCCACTGGGGACGTCCACCGCGCCGAGGCCAGTTCGGTCGGAAAGTCCCCCTCGTGTGCAACCGAGAACGCCTCCGGGGTTTTCATCATCATTGCCGCAGCTTTCTTCTCTTCCTCGGCCTTTCCAGTTTCCTCGGCCGCACTGACGTCATCGCCCCGGTACGCGGCGGCCTCTTGCTCGCTCGCCGGCATGTCTTTTGCGATCACCCAGTTGCCGTTGTCGTTGTCGTAGTTCGTTGAGAACAGGGCGTATCGCGGCTCTTCCTTCCGCCGCCACACGGGCAGGCCGAACAGTTGCAGCATGTTCACCAGCTCGTAGCGGCCGCTGAAGGGCGACGACCAGTCCTTCTCGCTGGGCTGGCGCAGGCTGAAACAGTACGGCGCGTCCGTGAGGGATTCCGAAAACCCAAGCCCCTTGATGTCGGCGAACTTGGTGTAGATCGAGAGCAGGATGGGCCGCAGCGTCTCCGACCGGAGCGGAACGCGGCAGTGGCCACCGGGAGGACTGATGCCAGCGGTGGAGGCAGTAACGCTCGCAGGACCTGCTGTCGCGG
>RXOD01006144.1:0-11129 GCA_005223375.1 Amoebophrya sp. AT5.2
CGACGAGACCGCCAACCGAAGCGTTGAAGATAAAAGCAGGACTGACGCTGACCATCTTCTTCATCTTGTCCTGGTTTACAATTTATTAACAGACTCAGTCTGCAAATAACCGTACCTCGAACAACTACTAACTCACAAGGAATCAATGTTACATGGGAACCTGCATTCGCGCTCTGTTTTTTTTCTAGTGGTCGGCTGCGAACAAGAACTCAAACTCCCGGTCGCATCGGGAGCCACGACGGCTCTCTGGTTGGCAGTACTCGCGCACCCGCAGCTGCAGGATGCATCTGTAGCATGCGTATCTATGGCTATGCCGTGGCCATAGACAAAGATGAGTGTCGTACTCGTACTCGTCGTGATATGAATGCAAGAAATCGATCCGAGTACAAAATAAAACAACTGATTGCGCCACTTTCTGATCACAAAATTCGGAACCGGGATCAGGAATCACAATCAGAAAGTGGAATCGGGATCGGCCCGGACCTAGTCCGGACCCCGTCGATCCTGATCCTGTGTCTACTTCCGCCGAGAAGATCAATGACCAGAAACCCGTTCTTGTTTTTCCTCGGGCGGCGACCGTCGCCGAGGGCGTCGCGCTCTGAAAGTAAAAAAAGCATGCACCACAACTACATAGAATCCATCTCCAAACACGGGACGCAATCCATCGTTACAGCAGAATCTTGTTCAGTCGCAGTCGTGTAGGAAGATATCGAACCCGTTAAAAGTCCATCCAACACTAGACCAAGGTCGCTGGCTGCGTGCGCTACCACCAAGGAGGTTGGTGGCCGCCGCGCCACGGGAATCCACTCCTGACCCTCAAGCTTCTTCTGGTAAGAATCTCCGGTCTTCGAATCTGAATCGCCACAGAGCGAGAGACCCTGGACGGAGGCGGCCACTCGTTGGCCAGCTTTCTTGCACTTGCCTGCTTGTGCACACATCCGCACACTGACCAGACCCAGAGGGCGGACCTGCGACATCTCACCAATCACCAACCAAATGGGGGGACCGGACTAGCGAAATTATTCGGCCTCCGTCCGAGAGCGTTCCGAAAACGAGACCAAACGAAGTCCCCCGCCAGCCAGCCACAACAAGGAAGGAAACCAGCGCGCACCCAAGGACCAAAGCAATGCAAGCGGGCCCCGCCTGCCCAGCTGTAACATCAAACGCAAACGGAAGCGCGAGCGCAAGTAGCTGCCTGCGTGCTCGCTGGAAGGCAGCACAGTCGGGCTCGGGCAGCGTGTTTCAATATGGTGGAAAGGCAGCGCCTCTGCTTCTTCGCGATACGGCCGCACACAAGGAAGCCCGAGAGAAGCAAAGCCGTCGCGCGCTCCAACTCCTCTTCGACGGCTCCAAGCGCGGGCCTCTCTTCCGGGCCTTGGGTTTCCCAGTCGCGGTAGCGGAAGCCTTGGGCTTCCATTTCCGCCAGATGGGCTCTCGTTTGCTGCAACAAGCCGGAGCGGCCTGCGTAGATGTTCCGCGCGTTTCGCCTTTACTGTCCGCGCGCGACGGCCCCTGCAGCGTCGCCAAGAGCCGTCAGCACGTTGACGTTGATCCTTCGCAGTCGTCAAGTCATTCATTGAGCCGAACGGCTAGTACAACTCGCGCTGGACTATGTTTCCAGCTGCAGCGGCGGCAATTTTTGAAGTTCTTGGCGCCGCATCTTTCTCGTTTTCCATGGTGTATTAGCGATGACCCACGTCCGCCACGAAGTAGACAGCGGCAGCGCCAGCAACTCTACGCACACCTGGGAGGGTCGACTTTTCTACTTCTGGATTTAGTGATAGTGTTGCCGTTGCCGGTCGTGGCCATGGCGAAGTCAGTCGGTCTGGCGCCCTCACTCTCCGCGTACAGCTTTGTCAAAGGAAGCGGAAGATTAATACACACAACGTCAACTACGGTCGTAGTAGTTGCTCTCCCCCTGCTGTTTGAACAAGAAAGACCCCGTCTTTGGCGGTTTGCGGCGGGCGCCTCGGTGCTACCTGCCTCCGCATGTGGACAACAGCGCACTCGATTTGCTTGCAAGTGGGCCTCGGAAAGATAAAAGCTCGGTCAAAATCTACTAGCGCCAGGACTCCCACATTCACGACCAACTTGCAGTCGTCTTCATCTCTGTCTCAAGCGGCTCTGTCGCCGTGTCTTCTCGCCGCGGACGATGAGCTGCAGGAAAGAAACGCAAATTAGTTGTGCTGCGTCTTCTATCAAAATCAAAATCATTTTGATTTTGTTCTGCCGAAAATAGACTGGTGGAACTGGAACAGATGATTGTACACGGAGGCAAACAGAAACAACGACAAAGAACTCGCTTCTTACGTAACTTTATATCCTTGAATTATACGCTGACGCTCCTGGTTCCTCGTCCTACAGCTGCGGTCACAAAAAATCACGCTTTATCGGTTTCTCGATTCGTTGAAGATAGATAGACCATCAGCTTCTACGACTACGTTCACTTTCAAGATGAACCCAACATCGCTACAGCATGAGTTTTCCCCCCGCTCCAAGCGCCCCCATCGTGCCCAGTTGGGAAAGCAGTCCCTTCGCGCCCCCCAGCGCGCCCCCGAACGCCTCCAGTACCGGGGAATATGCGCCGTCCGCCACCGAGGCCGTACCACTACCAAACAGCTGTCCTGCCACGGACTCGAACGGCTGCATCACAGTGTCAAGCATCCCCTCCAGCATCGGCATGCCGCCCCCTCCCCCCGCACCAGCTCCCGGCATGTAATTACCTCCACCACCGCCGAGTCCACCGAACCCCAGTCCCGACAGGCCCCCCACTCCTCCTCCGCCAAACAGCCCCTGCCCACCAGATCCAGACAGCCCCATCTGCAGGTTTCTCTGCAGCCCTGCCATGCCCGCGAAGTCCATCATGCCTCCACCGTCCCCTCCGCCCGTCGGCTGCAGCGGCGGCGCAAACTTCGGCGTCGCAATTTGCTTCACCTGCTCGGCGAAGTCGTCCGGAATCGGCACGTCTTCCGGGTTGTTCAGCTGCTTCATCATCTCGCTCACGGCTGCTGCCTGCGAGGCCGGCGATCCCCCTACACCAGGTGGCACCCCAGAACCGCCACCAGCTCCTGCTCCTCCGACGTCTCCCCACCCCAGCTTCTCGATCGCCTTCCGCGCGGCTTCGATGTGCGCCATCTCCGGGTGGTGCACGTTGGTGGGCGCCGTCCCCGGCGGGTAGTACCCGGGCGCCGTGTTTTGCGCGAGCGGAAACATCCGCCCCAGCTCCTCGTTCGGCGGCAGCGAGTCGGTGCCGTTCGGCAAAAACTCCTTCGCGTGAATGGCCTCCTCGGTCTCGTCGATCACGGGGACGGGCCTCGGCGGCGGCTCCGTGTTAAAGTACGGGCTCCACGCGGGCTCGTCGTCCTTGCTAATTCCCAGCGCCTCCGGCGTGATCATGTTGTAGGCATTCACCACCTCCTTGCCGAACTGTTGCTCCGGAGTGCGGAAGACGTGCAGTTTCGTGAGCCACCGAACCCAGTTGCCCTTGTCGAAGAGCCAGAAGTAGCCGATGTCCACCATCAGCCACTGGCCCACGTGGTGCAGCGAGGTCCAGCTCTGCTGCAGCAGGTAGTAGGCGGAAAGAAAGGTCACCGCGGTGAAGGCGGGAGTTTTGACGTACCGACCGAAAAACTCGCGCCGCCGGATGTGCTTGGGAACGCGAATACTAGTATCCGAAGGCTGGCGCGGCCCCAATTGTTCCAGTTCCACATCTTCATCGTCGTCGTCGAATGGGTCGATCATGTCCTCCGTAGCTCTTGGTTGCTGTTCCAGGTGCTTGTCCGCGGAGGCCGTGGTCGTTCTAATTCGTGCTCCTGCAGACGACTGGCGCAGGTTTGCGAGTTGCTCGAGCTTTCGCCAGCAACCCGGACAGCACGGCGCCCCGCGGTACAGCGCCGCGTAACTTGCCCCGGGAAAGGCCTCGCCGCAATGGGCACAGCAAATCTCGTTCTCCTCGTCATTTTCGTTTTCAACGTCATTGCCTTCTCGTGACGAAGACGAACGAGAAGAAGATCCCGAGCCGGAGTAGGACGAACGAGAGGAAGATCTAGAAGAATGAGAATCAGTATCGGACGAGTCCCATGTCGATCTCGTGCGAGTGCTGCCTGTCGCGGAACTTCTGCTGCGGCTGAGACTGCGGCTGTCGCTGTGATGATCGTTTGTGTTCAGGTGCTCTCCCGCGAGCACTCGGGACCGGGACACTGAGCTGTTGTCGAAGGAGCGACGCTTGTCCTTGCTGCGCCTCGGCTTCGGAGAATAGTTCTTCTTGTTCCGCGGCATTTTGATCCCTTGCTACTTCAATCAATCAATCAATCAATCAATTCGTTTTCGATTGCCGTGGATCCGAATGCGGTTTGGTAAAGGTACTTGGTTTAGACGCTGCTACAGCTAGTATATCGACCGTATACATATACTGATTCATGTTGATGCTCTTCCACTGATCTACTTGTACAGACAAAACCAATCTCGAATCAAAAGCGACGCGTGGTCGTCGCGCACGCGCACCTCATCTTTTTGCGAGCTTTTCGAGTCACTCGGGTCTCTATCTCTCTCCGGCTCTCCCGCTGGTGTCTGAGTCCGAAGTCATTTGCACAATCGAGTCATTTGAACGATCGAAGTCGATGTACAACGGTTCTTGTTGCTGCAGTTGTAGATGTAGTTGGGGCGCAGTAGGCCTGGCTGTAGCAAAAGCAAGAGCACACAGAAGTATTCATCTATTGTTTGATGTTGATCCTGGTCGAGCCACAACTGGCAACACCACGCTGTGAAGAAGTGGTGGTCCACTATCATGAAGGTAAAGGTATATGATTCGTTTTGGCGCCGCCTGGTTTTGACTGTGACAATGGATGCAAATGCCGTCCCTATCGGAAGTCGTGGCACAAATCAATTGTTTTTGTTTTTTTTTTTTACACTTCTTCCATTCTCCTTTGCAATGGAATTTCCCCCTCGCCCTCGACCGCCCCCCCGCAGTTCCTGTTCGCGCGCAACTTTTGCCAGGCATGCGGCGGCGGGAGGGAGAACTCCAGAGAGTAGTACGTCACCAGCGCAAATGGGTGGCGATGCACGAAGGGGCGGAGGGCCAGTTTGATGCAGCAGGTGAGCGGCACCGACAAGATCGCCCCCACGATCCCCCATAAAGCGCCCCACACCACCAGCGCGAACAAAACCACAATCTGCGAAGAATGAATGTGCATGTGGTTGGTTCTATTCTTGAGGAAAATGCTGCCAGAGCAAGTGGAGCGATCAGAATCACTTCAATCAACCGCTAAATAAGTAATCGGATGGTGATATCGCTACGAAGATGTTGGTCGCATCAATGAATGTAGACCACAAGAAGAACTCCAGTGGAGGTGGACGAAGTAAAATAGAACTTCGTACCGGATCCAGTTCGAAGGCGTTTCCGAAGAGCGAGGGCTCGATGATGTTCCCCACAAACGTGTGGAGCACGCCGCCCCCCGCCGTCGTGAGCACAAGATCCCCGAACGTTTTCTTCGGGTCGAGGAAGCAGAAAATCCCCGGACCAATCAATGAGATCGCGCCACCGAGCGTTATGGTGGGACCAGATGGTACTTAAGTAGTAGGTAACGGAGGTAGGGGGCAGCGGCAAGTTAAATTTTTCGGGCGGCTCTTAGGCGGGGTGCCTTGTGTGTAGAGAGGTCCGCAGTAGTAAAAGAAGTGCGGGGGCGTACTCCCGATTCCGCGGTCGGAAGGCGTGGCACCTCTGCAGCCTCCAGCTGTTGACAATAAATCGGCAGCCTGGAGGGCGCTCTCTTTTGCCGTGGCCCTGCTTGCGGGAGGTTCTCTCAGCATTCTAGTCAGTACCAGCTTGTTTCCCCTCGCCCTCCTCACTATCTATGGCTCAACAGCTACCATCTGGCCCGTGGTCTTCATAAGCGCCGGGATGTAGTTCATGAGGAAGGTGATTACCGCGAACACAAACCAGAAGTCCACCTTCACCGCGGCGAGGTGGACTTCTGGTTTGTGTTCGCGAACAAGCGCTCTCTTTTGCCCTGGCCCTTCTTGCGGGAGGTTCAGGTTCTCTCAGCATTCTAGTCACTGGGAACGTGTTTCGGTTTCCCCCCCCCCCCTCACTAACCTCCACGACCTATGTATACCTACTTGATATGGCTCATCTGCGCCTCTTTACAAAATTGATTCCAATTGAAATCTACCAGCTGCTCAGCTACCATCTGGCCCGAATTCAGCTACCGTCTCCATAAGCGCCGGTATGTAGTTCATGAGGAAGGTGATTACCGCGAACACGAACCAGAAGTCCACCTTCACCGCGGCCAGCAAAGCCCCCACGAGCATGCCTTCGAGCACCGAACAGAATGTCTTCAGCACGATAAACAGCTGCACGGTGCGCCGCGCCTGCTGGAAAAACGTCTGGGGAGAGAAGGCCGCAGTGATATTCTGGGGGAGAGCAGTTGTTGTAGTGTGGTCATGGTTGTCATCTTCATCTTCAGCTTCGGCATCGGCTAAGGCTTTTGTTCCTTGTGGCCCTTGATGTCCCTGATCATGTCCTTGTGCTTTTATTCTCGCTGCATTTGTTGAGCTCGAGGACTCTCTTGTTCCGGTTCCAGTCGTGGCCGCGGTGGAGGTAGTCGCGGCCGACGACGTGGAGGCAGCTCTTCCATTTCTCGAGGATGTGGATGACGAGGACGGGCTCTGCGGTATGCCGAGGTCTTCTCGGCTGAACAGCGGCTCGATCAGGAGCAGCGACGCCGACGTCGATTTCAGAGAACGCGTGTAGCTGTCGTCGCTGCCCGCCCGGGGCCTGCGACCACCTCTTGTAGAAGTTCTGCCCCGGTCAGTAGCTGTCCCACCACTTCTTGCCCCGGCATTCACGTTCTTCCCGGAGGACGACCCCGCTCCAGACGACCGGGTGGACCACAATTGTTCTCTTCTGCTCCTTGACGAGCTCCTGGCTGCATCTCCCGCGGCAACCCCTGCTACTCCGACTACTCGTCCAGCTACATCGCGATCTTCCCCACCATCAACCCGATTCCGGCGCCTTCTTTTTTTCCTCTGACTGAGCACCAGTTTCGGGTGGCTTTCTGTGAGCGACGCGACCAACAAGAAGCACAGCATCATGATCACCATGATGCTCGTTTCCAAAAAGTTCAGCAAGCCGCCCACGATCGACTCCAGCGGCCCCTCCACCCGCTTTATCAGGTCTTCCGGCGTCACGTTCACCCCGTGCTGCTCCAGAAACGCGATCAGCGCCTTCAGCTTGCCGCCGTTCAAGTAGGTCTGAAACACCTCCGGCGCGTCGGACAGCGCGTTGGTCAGCCCAAACACCAGCCAAAAAACAACGCCGAACAGCAGTGCGAGACAAAACAGCAGGATCAGAATGTCCGTTAGCACGATGTAGGTCCGCCGAAACGCGTTCTGACACGCGCGAGAGCAAGTTCGGCTGGTGGAAGGTCGCGGGCGAGCTGGTGGGGCTGGGGGCTGCTCTACTTCGTGGTCCTGGGCGGGATCCTGTCGGCGAGAAGAAGATGCTGGCGAATGCGAATGCGAATGTGTCCCAGAAGTAGTTTGCGGTCGCTGAGGGCCCCCGCCAACAACATCGTCGCTTGGGACATAGTTCGTGCGGAGGTCCGACATAAGATCCAAAGAACCCAAATTGTTCCCCGCTCCTTCGATCACTTGTTCGAGGATGACGGGGCCCAGCGCGGCGTCCGCGACCTCTACCTCCTCCACCCCCGTGATGTACTCCCGGTGCCATATGTATTTTGCCACCTCGGCGCGGGGCTTCGCCAGCCACAGCGCCACGGGCTCGAGCAGTTGCGCCAGAAAAAACGAGACCAGGAAGGGCACGAAAATGCCCGTCAGCTGGTAGAGGGAAAAGATTGTCACGAAACCGATCAACAGGAGAGCGGCGAGAGTGAACAAGTGCTGCTCGTTGCTGGGGTTGGGATCGGAGGATATGTAGCGGTGGTGGTGATGATGCTGCTCAACAGGAGCATTCTCGTGATCAGAGTGCTGAGCAGCATCATCACCACCTCCGCTGGCTCTTCTGAGGGGTACGGAAGCGGACATCATTTTCTTGATCGATGGAAATGGATTGTGGCGTCCGATAAATATGTGAAGTAGTTTCGTTTAGAGTCGTACAACGAACTGGTAGAAAAGAACTGGTTTTCCAGCGTCCTCTACAGTCGACTTTTAGATAGAAGTATGTACCTGAGAACTCGTCGTCGTCCCCTCGCAGCTGCTCCCTCATCCCCTCTCAAATCGGTACGTACAGTAGAGTAATATGAAGAGGAAGACATGGGTATAAAAATAAAAACTCTGCTGGCCGCGCAAGTCGTCCAAGTTCACCGGATTTTTCGAAGACGCTGATGCTGGCGCTATCTGATCACGCTGATGCTGCCGCGCATAGTTTTTCACTACAACTTTCCGTCTCTTTCGATTTAAATTGAAAGCAGGTTGGGCATGTGCACTCAACAACATTCGCGCCGCACCAACGACAACGTCTTGCATAGATATATCTTCAATCGAGAAGGGCTGCGCCTGCATGTGCAGCGCGCCCGATCAATCGGCGCTCGGATAGACATAATAGAGACACGCTGCGCGTGACTACAACTCGTTGAAAGCGCCAGCACATAGACATAGTAAACAAGTCATAGTAGAAGCAAGACTGCTTTAGAGTCGTTCTTTCTTTCTTTCTGCTTGGAAGTGCTTCTGCTTGTACAACTCGTATCGTTTTTCATCTACGAAGTTGATGGAGACTACGCGCAGAGGCTTCCGGCGCGGGTACTGCGTCCCCGGCCGGCCGTGTGGCAATTCCCTGCTCAGCTCCAGTGACCACGAGGGTGACCGAAGGGCATGCCCATTCGGTGACGGCTGTTCATTGTTCTGCGCGTGCCTGTGTCCTAAGGACGGCCAGCATCACGCCAGTCCTTTCCGACTGTCGCGCTTGCTGCCTTCAGTTTGCTACTCCAGCTTCGGCCTGGGCCTGGCTGTTCCCGCTGCACCTCAGGGAGCACGCCGCACACCAGGAACACCCTGCGCCCTCGTTCCCTTCGCTCGATACCGCTAACAAGCGTAAGCGCCGACGTCTGAAAGAAAGCCAGCGAATTACTGACGTCGACTTGGTCGCCTGCTTGAGGCCCATGCGTCCCCTGAAGATGAGGACCACCACCGTCGGGGCAATCGAGCGAGTAAATCGCTCGACTGCGCCGACCTGTTCCACCATAGGAACTGGCCACCATGGTGGCCACCACCTCTCCTCCATCTCCGCCAGCTCCTTGGCGTGCCGTTCTCCCGCAAGTATTTCGCCCGCGCAAGTGCGCAACCCGCGCCCTTTTTCGTCCGCGGGATCTCCGAGTTGTTCACGAACTGAAGCGGGGAGGCCCTTGTGATTGGTGACAATCCAAGTGGCGGGCGTATGGCGCTCGTGTTGTGCCGGCGAAAGGGCCGGGGGGGAAAGCGGTAGCGAATTACAAAGAAGAAATCGCAAGCCCGCCCGCCGGAATTTCGAGCATGTTCGCACTCTCCACCAGGGTGCCACGTGCGGCGCGAGCTTCAGCAGCGTGCTGCTCGCGTTCATTCATTCACCCGCTTGCGTTTAAAGCTGCAGCCTCGGGGCGCTTCTTCTCCCGTTCCGCGTCTAGGCACAGGAACAAAACCACCAGCACCGCGATCAGCCCCACGAGGTACAGCGGCCACGGCGCTTCCTCCGCTTTTATCTTAGTGATGCGAAGTAACGCCAACGCGCTCGCAGTGGCGAGAAAGAGAATCGGCCCAGGATGCTCCAGCACTGCAGACATGCATTGCGCGCGTTTTTCGCTCAGCGGCAGCCCGGGACCGCGATGCAGCCACCATCTCCAGAATTCTGGCCCTTCACGGCTTCACTTGGCCGCCGCCCGCCGCGCTCGCGTGTCAGGACGGCGCCCCGCCCCCGAGCAAGAATCGACATGATCAAGCGAAGCGCATCGACAGCTTTTGCTTTTGCTATTGGTATTGCTTTTTCTTCCGTTTACTTCTAACTTGATGGAGCTGCAGCTGACAAAAAGAAACTGAGACCGGAACTGTCCGAGGCACGCTTCGAAGTGCATTTAGCAACTAGCTCGAGCATGTGTCCATGTTCTAGTTCATGATCCTGACGCACACGAAGACTGAGTAGAAGAAGATCAGCAAGTCCAAGCCCGCGTTCTTGCGGCCCCAGGGTACATCTGCAATAGCTGTGTTTCTGATGTCTTCCCGGGCACAGCCTCTTGTTGGTTCATCTTTGCGAAGTACATGCTTGGCATGCGCCTCTGCGTAAAAATCGGCTGGCGCTCGCGCGAGAAGAAATCACTTTAAAAAGTATCGCGTGGCAGCCCAAAAGCCAGGCTCATCTTCATCTCTCTGTATAATTCCAGGTGGCTTCATACGAGCTTTTTTATCCTTTCGTAGGTTACGAAGAAGGCGGTGACCCATATCAGCTTCCGGACGCAGATCGGCAGGAAACCCTTGTACAACGCTCCGGGACCTTCCTCGCGCACGATGGACCCGGCTGCGTCAAGCAACCCTGCGTATTGCTTCTGCGAACAACCTGAGGTTTTTTTTTATTTATATTTTTTGAGTGAATCAATGCTGCTGGTGCTGGCTGCCACAGCCACTGTCACTGTGTGCAAGAGTAGAAGGAACAGGTAGGACTGAAAAAAGCACTACCCGCCGCGTTCATGAGTCTCGTCTTCACGACGTCCACCGGTGTCGACACGCAGGCACTTACGAACCCGGCAATGCCGCTCGCGCCCACGTGCGACACCAGCCCGTCCCCGAACCGCGGCAAAAAAATTTCCGTCTTCGCCTGGTCGTAGGTCCCCAGCTCCGCCGCATATGGCGAGACCAGCTGGTAAGAAGTGGTCAAGTGGTAAGTGATTTTTTTGGGGGGGCTCTTCGGGGTGGCCTTTTTTGGTGGTCCTGAAAAGAGTAGTAGGAGGAAAGGCGTCTTTTTGCGGTCGGCAGGCTTGGCACTCCTGCAGCCTCCAGCCGACAACCAATCGCGACCCTGGGCGGCCTCTTCTGCCCTGCTTTCAGGCCTCATTAGTTCTGTAGCTAGTGCCCTCTAGTACCTCTCGGCGTCTCACTTCCCAACGCCATCCCCCTACCCCTCCCCACACAATGGGGCATCTCTGAAA